>VXAB01012423.1:182237-245460 GCA_013399175.1 Odontophorus gujanensis
CTTTTTTTTTTTTTCCCACCATATTTCTCTACGTATTATTACTTAATTGCAGGCTTTCTCCCCTTTCCTGCACCTGATTTTTTCCATGTGGAATTATTGTAAAGAACATAAAATCCTATTTAATTAAACATACAAAAGTAAAAATTAAAAAAATAAAAATAAAAGGAAAAACAATACTGTGTGTGGAACTTAAAGCTCAGTAAACTGAGTTTGAACTTGTAGGCACACTATCATGTAATGGCTTGAGTCTGAAGGGTCCTCAAGAATCACCAGCTTTCAACCCCTCTGCTGCAGGCAGAATTGCCACCCATTAGATCAAGCACTAGATCAGGCTGCGCAGAGCCCCATCCAACCAACACCTTCACGGGCTGGGCACCTGCAACCTCTCTGGGCAGCCTGTTTCACTGCCTCATCACTCTCTCAGTGAAAAANCTCATCGTACCGCCATGCACCACTGAAAAGAGACTGGACTCATCCCTTTGCCTCCCACACCGTAGGTATATATAGACATGGATCAGATCCCTTCTGAGTCTTGTTTTCTCAAGGCTGAACTGACCCAGGCTACCTCAGCCTTTCCTCATAAGAGANGAAGGCCCTAATGAGGTCACCATGGAGCCTTCTCTTCTCCAGACTGATCAAGTCAAGCTATATCTCACTGATACTTTGTTCTCTACAACCGGTAAGAACAGGAGATGGCACAGATAGACTGAGTTTAGTAGACACCTTGTTGAGGTTCTATTTTATTTTATTTTATTTTATTTTATTTTATTTTATTTTATTTTATTTTATTTTATTTTANCAGGGCACAGCAGATGGGTAGGATCACCTCCCTCAACCTGCTAGCCATGTTCTTTTTAATACATTCCAGGGTGTCATTGGCCTTCTTGATACCTAGGGCACATTGCTGGCTCATAGCCAACCTGTTGTTCAGCAGGACTCCCAGGTCCCTCTCCACAGGGCTCCTCTCCAGCATTCTCAGCATTTTTAATTAAATAGCTTTTTTTTTTTCCCCACCCCTTTTANNNNGTTCTATTTTATTTTATTTTATTTTATTTTATTTTATTTTATTTTATTTTATTTTATTTTATTTTATTTTATTTTATTTTATTTTATTTTAATAACATTGGACCACCCAGGCTTAGCAGCAATGTCTCAATTACTGTGTATCCAGATCGATCTTGTGTTTGTGTGTCAGGCTTACTGGGATAGCACAGCTGAAGCCTACTAAATGTCGCTCTGCAATTGCCAGTGCAGATAGGTTAAAGGTGTTGACAAATAAATTTACAGCTGCATGGACTTGAACTATAATTATAAGTGGCAAGTAAAATAATTTTGCTGTGTAGTGCAAACTATGTAACTTCCTGGAGTAGATAATCCTTACTAGCTTGTTATCTGAAAAAATTGATTTATTGCTATGCTGTGAATCAACTCCTATATATAACAATATTTGCAAAAGGGAATTTGCTTATGCATTTGTGTAGCAAGCATTCATTTGAAGTATCAACTCACTGCCTCTCTAAATCACGTCCTGATGTGAAAGAAGGAATTTGATGGATTCAGTTTCCCTGCAATCTATTTATTGCATTTTCTTTCCTAGAAACCAGTAGCACTGAAACTCTTTTGGTTTCCACAGCTAGATAATCACCCCATCTACATGAAGAATGCAAGGCAAAGCTTTCCATCTGTTTTAAAAGCAAAAGCCGAGAGCTACTAACACAAGGGACATCGTTGTTTCAGACATTTCAGGGTACTTACAATCTCTGGCTAATGTTTGAATGAGGGATATTTATGAACTTTACAACAACCATGGTGATTATTTTTCATGCCACTTAATTGTCCAACAGCATGGTTGATAGATACTGACTCCTCAGACTGGAGTACATACTATGCTGGTTAACATACTTCATTTTATCAAATCATGGTGTGCTAGCACTGTTCTTTCTCTAATAATGAAAACTCAACAATTCCTACCTACTGTAATTAATTTGTACTCTGCAATGTTCAGTTTCCATGTTGTACAACTATTTGGTTCCCTCAGTGCACAGGACTTACAGTTTCTTTCCTCAGACTATTTCTAAGCCTTGTTGCTATAGGAAATAAAAAATAAATTGAAGTAGCCTGGCAGTTTCTAGTAAAGAATAAAGGTCTAACATCTTAGAAGTTCTATGGAAATTTGTGAAGGAATGTACTACATGCAAACATACTAAGCTTGTGAAGAGTACTAACGACACTACCACTTAAAATAGTGTCCAATACTTGAATATGTCTTTTGAGGATGAATGCAAAGAACACTGTGTATGTTTTTCAGTAATGAATTGACAGAACAATTGCTTGTACAGAAAGTAATACTCACAAGGAAAGAGAGAATGAATTCATTTTGTTGTCTTAATCAAACTAGAACTTGAAGGGGAAGTGGCTTCAAGCTTTAAGATGGTAGATTTAGGTTAGATATAAAGAAAAAAAACCTTTTACAGTGAGGGTGAGGCACTGGAGCAGGTTGCCTCATGATGTGGTATTTTTCCTCTTTCAAATGCTATGCTTAGGCTTCTTTCTACCCAAGCTTTTCTTAGCTTTGTCGGTGTAATTTTCTCAGTCACATTAATACAATCTTCAAAGTATAACTACAGAATAAATGAGTAGTGTCATCTCAGACTTCAAGAAAATAGCTCAAATGTCTTGTCAAATTTTATCTTTCTAAAAAACATAAAAGGAGTTTCATGTCACAAAGGCTATGCATAATGACTGTATAGTAAAGTACCAATTTGTGATGCTGTGTTGNTTCTCTACGTATTATTACTTAATTGCAGGCTTTCTCCCCTTTCCTGCACCTGATTTTTTCCATGTGGAATTATTGTAAAGAACATAAAATCCTATTTAATTAAACATACAAAAGTAAAAATTAAAAAAATAAAAATAAAAGGAAAAACAATACTGTGTGTGGAACTTAAAGCTCAGTAAACTGAGTTTGAACTTGTAGGCACACTATCATGTAATGGCTTGAGTCTGAAGGGTCCTCAAGAATCACCAGCTTTCAACCCCTCTGCTGCAGGCAGAATTGCCACCCATTAGATCAAGCACTAGATCAGGCTGCGCAGAGCCCCATCCAACCAACACCTTCACGGGCTGGGCACCTGCAACCTCTCTGGGCAGCCTGTTTCACTGCCTCATCACTCTCTCAGTGAAAAANTGCAAACTATGTAACTTCCTGGAGTAGATAATCCTTACTAGCTTGTTATCTGAAAAAATTGATTTATTGCTATGCTGTGAATCAACTCCTATATATAACAATATTTGCACAAGGGAATTTGCTTATGCATTTGTGTAGCAAGCATTCATTTGAAGTATCAACTCACTGCCTCTCTAAATCACGTCCTGATGTGAAAGAAGGAATTTGATGGATTCAGTTTCCCTGCAATCTATTTATTGCATTTTCTTTCCTAGAAACCAGTAGCACTGAAACTCTTTTGGTTTCCACAGCTAGATAATCACCCCATCTACATGAAGAATGCAAGGCAAAGCTTTCCATCTGTTTTAAAAGCAAAAGCCGAGAGCTACTAACACAAGGGACATCGTTGTTTCAGACATTTCAGGGTACTTACAATCTCTGGCTAATGTTTGAATGAGGGATATTTATGAACTTTACAACAACCATGGTGATTATTTTTCACGCCACTTAATTGTCCAACAGCATGGTTGATAGATACTGACTCCTCAGACTGGAGTACATACTATGCTGGTTAACATACTTCATTTTATCAAATCATGGTGTGCTAGCACTGTTCTTTCTCTAATAATGAAAACTCAACAATTCCTACCTACTGTAATTAATTTGTACTCTGCAATGTTCAGTTTCCATGTTGTACAACTATTTGGTTCCCTCAGTGCACAGGACTTACAGTTTCTTTCCTCAGACTATTTCTAAGCCTTGTTGCTATAGGAAATAAAAAATAAATTGAAGTAGCCTGGCAGTTTCTAGTAAAGAATAAAGGTCTAACATCTTAGAAGTTCTATGGAAATTTGTGAAGGAATGTACTACATGCAAACATACTAAGCTTGTGAAGAGTACTAACGACACTACCACTTAAAATAGTGTCCAATACTTGAATATGTCTTTTGAGGATGAATGCAAAGAACACTGTGTATGTTTTTCAGTAATGAATTGACAGAACAATTGCTTGTACAGAAAGTAATACTCACAAGGAAAGAGAGAATGAATTCATTTTGTTGTCTTAATCAAACTAGAACTTGAAGGGGAAGTGGCTTCAAGCTTTAAGATGGTAGATTTAGGTTAGATATAAAGAAAAAAAACCTTTTACAGTGAGGGTGAGGCACTGGAGCAGGTTGCCTCATGATGTGGTATTTTTCCTCTTTCAAATGCTATGCTTAGGCTTCTTTCTACCCAAGCTTTTCTTAGCTTTGTCGGTGTAATTTTCTCAGTCACATTAATACAATCTTCAAAGTATAACTACAGAATAAATGAGTAGTGTCATCTCAGACTTCAAGAAAATAGCTCAAATGTCTTGTCAAATTTTATCTTTCTAAAAAACATAAAAGGAGTTTCATGTCACAAAGGCTATGCATAATGACTGTATAGTAAAGTACCAATTTGTGATGCTGTGTTGATGTTTAGTAATGTATTTTGGTACAACTCTGAATAACTTTCCTCAATTTCCAAAATAAAACACAAAATAAGTGAAGCTATGTTTAATCTTCTAAGATATTCTTGATTTTGAGAGGAATGGGTGCTAGCTTTCTTCTACTTTCAAATTTACTGAGCTAAAATCGTAGGATCATGGGTTAATTCAGGAGGGAAGAGATTCCAGGATACCTCTAGCCTCTGGACCAATCTGCTTCTCAGAGACTACACAGCCTCTCTGGGCAGCCCACTATACTGCTGGAACTATCTCAAGGTGGAATAGTTTCTCTTTTGTCCAGTTGAAATCTCTCAATTTATGTCTGTCTCAATTTACCGTGCAACACTGAGGAAATTGACTTTGCCTTTACATCCTCTTTGCAGGTGTTGTAAGGCTGCCATTAGAGTTCCCCTAAGCCTTCTTTCTCATGAATGCATTGGCTCACAAATCACTGGAAAATAGGAAATTCCAAAACTCATGTTAAGATCCTTCTCTTGGAGTCAATATTGCAACATGGGACACAAAAATCTCCTGCTCATCCTCAGTAAGGCTGAAACCAAGAGCAACTCTTCCCACAGAAGGCTAACTAATGTTAACAGTGGTGCTCTAATTTGAAGTATTACCATTGTAGTTTCTCCAGTAAGAGATCACTGTAATGTTATCCTGTTACGCTTTCTTAAGGGGAAAATAAAAATTATTCTTGGTTACGCTTCACTTAATCCACAGAAACACAAAATGTTCAAGGCTGGAATGGACTTCTAGAGGTTCTCTGCGACAGTTTCCCTGCTTTAGTATGGCATCTTGTCCAGGACACAAATAGACTTTAAAAGAACTAATATTTTAAGAGCTTCTAGTTTTGTTTCGCATCTGTATTCTTACCTATTACTATAGTTTGAAATTAAAACTATTAAAGCTTTTAAAAGGGATATGAATAGCACAAAAGCAAGGATTTCAAGCTACCTAGACATAATTAGCTTTTTTATCTTAGTTTTAAAAAATATTTATATGACAGATAATTGTGGACAATTTAGTTTATTTTTCTAATTAGCATAAATCAAAATAATAAAATTATTATTTTTCATTCATTCATTTTGGGCTGACAAGATTATTTATCCTCACCAACCTTTGAGCAATTCTGAATTGTTAAACTCTATTTTTGAGCCTCTAATGCTGATCCCAAATTTTGAAACAAAACAAAATAATTACTCTATTTGTTCTATTTTCCAGTCATGCTCAAACATTAGTATAGATACTTGCACTTTCTACATCAATATGCAAAAAATCGTTAAACTGCCCACAAACAGAACAGAAAACCTGATCCATTCTTACTGACAGATTTAAAAAACTTTTCCTGTATAATGATAACTCTATGCCAAGCTTTTGGGTTTTAAAATAGCAAGTTAGTAGGTAAACTGTCACTACTATTATCATTATGAAGCTTAGTTTTAAATATTTTTTAGCTGAATCAAATATACATGTTATTTGAGCGTTTTATTTTTTTCTAACAAGTACCTTCCATTGAGACTGATACGATGGTGGGATTCATTAGTATCCTGTAGAAGGGGATGTTAATAAGACTAGGTTTCTTCTCCACAAAGGGTTGCTTCCCTTGTCTGTGCTGGAAGAGACAAATAGAGAAGGATCTGTTCTGTCCTTGATATGTGTGCAGATTTTAACTTCAATTAGTGTCATTAATCAAGAGGAGAATCAGCTCCCAAGCCTACTGTAATTTTTTTGTTGCTGTCTCATCAAATATCCCATGCACTGAGAAAAGGCACACCCCAATGCTGACAATGACATATCACCTTGTTATTAGCTCAGTCACATGCCATATGCTTGAGCCGAGTGATAGCTGACAACTCTAACAGGACATCAATTATTGTCATCCAGCCACATACCAAAACACACATGGGTTCATTCCAGTTTCCCTGTCATACCACTACATGAACTCATTAAATCCTCTATATTTTAAGTGTTTCTCTAGAAATTGTAATTAATCTAACTGTAGCTGACACCAAAGATCAGGTCAGGCTTACAATGGAGCCTGCTAGGGCTGACACCTGCAAAAGCAGTCTGAAAACCAATTCTCAGACCACCACTTCTGTACCTTACACCTCTGGAATTTGAGTGGAAATTTAAATACAGTGTTCTTAGCATATCAGCACACAATTAAAATGTGAAGGGGACTTCACATTCCTAATTTTCATTCCTTAAACAAGAATGAAAAACAAATGATCCAAGAATTAATTGCTGCTTAAGGATCCATTTTAATGCCCTATTAAGTCTTCTGATGGGAAGATCTCAGACTCCAGCCCTCATAAAACACACAGAGTACAGCAGTGTCATGGTAACCTGAAGCCAATGCTGTTGATCACTCCCCTAGTTGATACTGACAGGTTGAAATTATATGAAACTCACTTCTAAAGCGTTTCTTATGCATGAAGTTGGATGCTTTAAGACCTCTACAATGTTTACTTGATTATTACTTGCATTTTTGGAATAAATTTTTACCATTATTCAAGGGTTAATATTAGAGTTAAGAAGAATTTTATGCTTCATCTCTACTCTGTATGCCTTTATGTATGACCAGTGGGATTATAAATAGTACCTGTGAATCTGGCTTTAGGAAGTTCTATTTGACACCTACTCCCATCTTTGAAATGGAACTTCTTTAAGCATACATTTAGCATATATATAACATGACATGCATAAAAGTTACTGGACAGGAGTAAGATTGATAACTGTTGCCTACATAATGTGTGAAATCCCCTTCACATTCTAATTGTGGGTTGAATTATCTCAGAACACTGTGCATTTGCTGAAGACTAAATAACAATTATTGTAAAAGAAGGCAATCACTGCATAGCAGCTGAGTCTTGGTAACATATGGCCCTGAAGCAGTTTCTCTGTCTAACTGAACCCTAAGAGATATAGAAAATCTATGTGGTTTAGGCTCCTTAACAGTTTCAAAAGTAGGATTAAGTTGCCTGGAAGGAAGGAAGGAAGTGCTTTTGAAATTTGTAACTTTCTGTAATATCGATGTTTGCTATTTCTTTTCCTTCTTTCTTTTTTCTTTTTCTTTTTTTTTTTTTTCCTTTCCTTTCCTTTTTCCATTTTCTTTCTCTAGTTCATAGAAAATTATTTTTCCAAGATGTTTTGTGGTATCTCTATAGCATTTTTATTGTTGTTTAAGTCCTGATTGGTGGTTTTTTTAACACAAAATTAGACTAGAAAAAATATTTGTAGCAGTACAAACACATTAAATTTTGATTTGAGAGTACATGATGTTCTAATAATCTTGTCAGCATGTTAAACCGTGAAAACTAAGTGTAACTTCTGTATTTCAAATGGATTTTTTATTTTATTTTATTGTTGTTGTTTTTTTTTTTCATGTCTCATCCGTCCTGTTAATATAAGATCTGGATTTTGTTTCTACCTGCTCAATTTAGATTTTATTTTATTATTTTAATGTTTCTCAGGTATGCCTGTGTTACTTAATGAATGGTTACTAGGAGCACAAGTATGCAAGTATAATATTCATATGATGATTGTGAGTTACTAAGGAAAGATTACACAAGTAATTTTCCTAGTCTTTGTTCCATCGCACACTTTAAAATACAGTACAGCTGAACTGAAAAAAAAGCAAGCCTGCAGCTCATTATAAAATAAGGATGATGTATGTCATCATATCTACTATTTCCCAAGAAGACACAAGGTTCTTGTCTTGTTGACAGAAGTTCTAAGGTGCCTGTCACATGTAACTTCTACTACCTATCTTAGAAGTAGCTGGACAATTGCCATCTGAGAGACACAATGTAATGACTCCTACAGCTCAGATCTCCTAACAAAGGTCTTCCTGTCTTAGCCACGTACATGCTGGGAAGCAAAGGTAACAAAGGCATACAAAAGCCATGGAAAGACATGGCATAGGGATTCTTAAAAGACTGACATCTTAGAGAAGATAACACGTACACTTGCACACCAAATATTAGCATGCAAAATTCAGGAGTTATCCTGGATATCTCCAGAATGACTACACTATTATGATTTGTTCTGCTCATTCTCCCATTATGACCTTGCAGATCTCCCACCCCTTCCAAATGATTAAACTGGGAATCCCATCCAGCTTTCACCAGCTCAGTGTAGGGAGCTGATTATATGATTGATTTATTTTTTTTTTTTGATAATTATACGATTGACTTTTTTCCCAGAAAAAGAGGTAAGGTGGTAAGAAATAGTAAAGTGGGCTATGCATTCACCTAGAAGAATTCAGCAATGATTTTGAAAGCTAAACATAAAAATAAAAACAGTTGACTACTTTGTGACTGCTATTTGTAAGTATTGTGTTTGCAGCTCAATACAGAGATCTAGACATTTCATGAAAGAAAAGATGCTCTGAATAGTGTAAAAACCACATGGTTTCAGATAAGACCTGATGAATGGAAAAGATTATCATCTTTCATAGTATTGGTGCTACAGCACATGGATGCTAATTCCTGCTTGTTCCCACATGCACTGTGTGGAAACATAGTGTAATCACATAGAAAACGTACAAAGACTTTTGAAAACTCACCAGAATACATCCATTCAACAAGACAATAAAATCATTCACGTTTCAGGTCACTTTTTCATTGTTTTATACCTAACTTCACTATACAAGCTACAGATACCCCTAAAAAATCCAATATATCAGTAAAATGTCCACCATCACTGCAGCAATCAGCAAAATGTGAGCTTCACAGTTTACAGTGCATGAGTGAGTACTAAAAAAATCTATTTGTTCACCCACACAAAGTTACTGACCTGCATCAAAACCTGAGAAGACTTATATTCAATAGCGTTAATAACTGGTGAATAGCAGCCTTACTGCAGGACTTTACAAAATAGTCTGTAGATATTTTTATGTATTTTAGCACATATACTTTCAGTATATTGCTAAAAAACCTGGATTCTATGCTTTATCTTTCAAATCCTGATTTCATAGTGGTAGGCAGCTCAACTGACTTGAACAGAGACTCAAAACAATATAAAGAGAGTTTGTACAACTGATTTTTTTTTAATTTAAATATATTCTAGGCGTCAATTATTAAACAGAAAAACTTAGCAAGAGTCTACATGTAAAATGATTAGAGAATATACCACTAATTAGTCTAATGGCACTCGCTGTTAAATATTTATAACCATTATGAAGGCTAAACCACCAGCAGCAACATGATTGAGATTCACTGTATTCAGGGTCTATGGATGACAAAGATTTTGAGTCAGTACTATGTATTTCAGTGATGTAGATACAAGTAAAGCAGGAAACAACAGAAAACAGATCATCAGGAAGGCTCAAAGTAGATATTTGCTTTGTATTGAGGCATCTGATCTGCCTGAGGGGAGAAGGGAGCTACAGAGGAACCGGGATGAACCGAATCAATGGGCCAAGCTTAATTGTATGAGTTTCAACAGGGCCATGTGTCAGGTCCTGCAATTTGGTCACAACAACTCCAGGCAACCCTACAGGCTTGGAGGAGTGGCTGGAAAGACACCTGATGGAAAGGGACCTTGGTGTACTGATGGACAGTTGGCTGAGTATGAACCAGCAGTGTGCCCAGGTGGCCAAGAAGGCCAGTGGCACCCTGACTTGCATCAGGAGTGGTGAGCAGGACTAGGGAAGTAATCCTGCTCCTGTACTCGGCACTGGTGAGGCCTCACCTCGAGTACTGTGTTCAGTTTTGGGCACCTTAGTACAGATTGGACATTGATGTGCTGCAGCAGGTACAAAGAAGGGCAACAAGGCTGGTGAAGGGCCTGGAGAATATGCCCTATGAGGAGAGACTGAAGGAGCTGGGGCTGTTTAGTCTCGAGAAAAGGAGGCTGAGGGGAGACCTTATTGCTCTCTTCCAGTATCTGAAAGGTGCTTACAGAGAAAGCAGGGTTGGTCTCTTCTCACTGGTGACAGGACAAGGGGAAAGGGCCTTCAGTTGCTTCAGGGTAATTTTAGGTTGGATATCAGGAAACACTTTACAGAAAGGGTTGTTAAGCACTGGAAAAGGCTCCCCAGGGAGGTGGTTGAGGCACCATCGCTGGATGCGTTTTAAAACCCGTTTGGATGTGGTGCACAGGAGCATGATTTAGCAGTGGGTTGTTAGAGTTAGGGTAGTATGGTTTGGTTGCAGTTAGATTTGATGGCCTTTTAGGTCTTTTCCAGCCTTAGTGATTTTATGATTCATATAGTCAGCAAGTCATTTCAAAATCATCTCTAAGGTAAGGCACCTCATAAAGAAGAAAAAATCTGTAGGATCATAGAATGGCTTAGGTTAGAAGGGACCTTAAAAGATCATCTAATTCCAGCCACCCACTGTGGGCAGGATTGCCGCTTAATAGATCAGGCTGCACAGGGCCCCAAGTATCCAGGTCCTGAGCATCTCCAGGGATGGAGTATCCATATTTTATCTGGGCAATCTGTTCCTGTGCCTCTCCACCCTCCGTGTAAGAAGTTTTCTCCTAACATCTAACTTAAATCTCCCCTTTTCTTAGTTTAAAACCATTCCCTCCTCTACTATCACAATCTGCTGGTGTGTCAGTCCATCCATCAAATTTCGTGGAATGCCCTTTTTCCAGCCCAGAGTCCAAAGACTATTATGTTTATGATCAATGATTCGCCTACCCATTCTTAGTGAGCATGAAATCTTTTCAGTTCCATTAAGCTTTAGGCTAGGTGGCCTGAGGGCAAGTCTGGCTGCTGCAAGCCTTACTCCTCTTGGCTCAAATTTACCAGAGGAAGAAACCACCGGCCCATATTTTCTTCCATAGTTAATTAACATTTGGGCAACCTTCCCCCATGTCCATACTTTGCATCCTGACTGCAGACAATTAGAGGTTGCAGTTCCTTCTAACAGTGCCCGGGTTCTTTCTGTCTGAGACATAGCCTGTACCTTTCCTTGCAGTTGTATGCCTATGGGTTTCAGCGATTCTGGAAGCCCCTTGATTAGAGGGGTCATTCTCTCAGGATCAACAGGCAGCATCATGGGTGATTCATGGTGTAACTGCAGCTTCCTGTCATACATCATTTGGAGACAGGCAGCCTTCTGAACATTCTCTACTAGTTGATCAACGGTCCCAGTAATGGCAAGGGGGTCTCCCCTTTCTAGGGGATTAAGACCACCTGCCCAATAGGCAACTCTCTGTGTAAGGGACCAAGGAGCACGATTGTTACCAGTAGTTAACAATACTCCTGGTCCCCAATAGCCTTCAGCCTCTTTTTCAGTTAAAAGTATCCGATCTCCACCTGTGAGGCTGACCCTCTGTTTCTGATTCTTTAGGAGAGCGGACAAAATCTCTTCAATTTTGCTAGCTCAGTAGTAAAGAAAGGGATTTCTTTAACGCTCATTTGAGGATCTAAATCCTCACCATTATCGTATGAATACTCAGTTTTTATTAAAGGATGCAACTGAGCTGGGGGAGCTTCTAATTTGTCTATACTTGCCTTTATACCTTGCGATTGGATAAGTTTTCTCTTGAGGTGCACTAGTACTATTGGCATCCTTACCCATTAACGCTTCCCTTAAAGCCATTTGCAACAGATCAGAATTATGTTTTTCTAATTGCTCTTCTAGGTTTACAATTTGATTTTGCAGAGCTTTTATCAATTCCTGACTTTCTTTAACTCATTCATGCAATGCTTGTAAAGCTTGGCTCTCTGTTTTAAGCGGCTGGTCGCGGAATTCTACAGCTGCAACCAGAGCAGAACCCAGTGCTGCACAAATAAATGAATTCCCTTCTCCAGCTCGGGTACGAGCATTCTTTTGCAGAACACTAATACGGTCTGAAANATGTCCATACTTTGCATCCTGACTGCAGACAATTAGAGGTTGCAGTTCCTTCTAACAGTGCCCGGGTTCTTTCTGTCTGAGACATAGCCTGTACCTTTCCTTGCAGTTGTATGCCTATGGGTTTCAGCGATTCTGGAAGCCCCTTGATTAGAGGGGTCATTCTCTCAGGATCAACAGGCAGCATCATGGGTGATTCATGGTGTAACTGCAGCTTCCTGTCATACATCATTTGGAGACAGGCAGCCTTCTGAACATTCTCTACTAGTTNTCACTCCTCCCTGTTGCTGAGAGGAGCACACAAAAAGACGAAAGCTAAAAACAAGTTAAAAACTTTCTAAGGTAAATAAACTTCCTGGAGAGGTACAAGAGGCGCACGCGAAAAAGGTTCAATTTTCAAACACCGAATGCCGAGAGGTCTTCCCGAGGAGGCATGCACGTATTAGACAAATGATAATAGTCAAAAATTATTTCATAAGTCCTCGAGAGGTATACGCATAAACAGTAAAGTTTCAGAATTTGGAGCAGTCTTCCTGGAGAGGTGCCCACATCTGAGTTTTCAAAAATATCGCTCCTTGCAACTCCAGGAGGTGCACACAGGAAAAGGTTCAAATTTCACACTTCTTAACTTAACCAAATTCAGAATTCGGAGTGATCTTCTTGGAGAGGTGCACACATTTAAATCAAAAAATATCACTCCTCACAACTCCAAGAGGCACACACAGAAAAAAGGGTTCAAATTATATCTGGAAGGACAACACTCTCACGAAGGGTATCCTGCCGACTACGCCATTAAAAATGTCACGCTCCAATATTAAGGAGGGAGACGAGGTTCTTAGATTATGTGTATACCCGGCGTGAGATTAAGAAGCAACGGTTCAAATGTTGGTCCGACCAGTTTATTACCAAGATGGTTTAACCAGGGAGATGGGGAAGGGGAAGGCGGACACTGTTACCAATAAGGGAGATGGGGAAGGGAAGGCGAGCGATAGGAAAGACATGAAAGGGTTTGTACAACGCAGGGAAAGTCACCAGCCAGGATCCTAGGGGCGGTCCGGTTGCAAGCGGCTCCGGCGGTCCGAGGCAGAAGAGCAGCGGTGGCAGAAGCGGGGAGAACAGCAGCAGCAATGGGCAGCCTTGAGCAGCAAGCAGTTGTCCTGGAGAAGCGGCACTGTGGTCATGAAGGTCCCTCCTGTGCAGTGATCAGCTCGTGAGGTCTCTCCTAAGAGAAGGTCTCTCCGGGAAGTAGCGAACAGTGCTCAGCTCGTGAGGGTTCAGATGGTGGAACACCTCGAAGGAGCGGCGAGGTCCAGGAGAACGCAGCATGTCTCAGGCAGCAGGCCCAGGAGGGAGTTCAGCAGCAGGGATCAGCTCATGAGGTTTCTGATGGAAGAGCACCCCCGATCTCATGGTGGTCGATCCCTCGTTTATCCTCCATTTCTCTTGCCTGTGTGATAAATCCCGTGCTAGCGTGCCAGGCAAGCATCTCCTGAGATGGCTATCTCCCCACGGAGATGAGTACCACGCAAAAGAGAGTTCAGCGGCCACTGAGCTGCAGCTTCTCTCTCTTTCATTGCCCCAGGACATGCCCATCTGCTTGTCCCTTAGACAAAGGATTTCGCAACCCTTGCCCAGGGCTTGCTTGGACATGTTCGGACATGTTCATCAGCAAACTTTGAGGCAATGGTATAAAAGTCTCTTACATGGTGTAAAAAAAATTGGTCTACTTCCTGTTTATGAGCTCATTAAGTACTGAAAGGCTTACAGAGAAATCCACTAATAAGTTTTGCCTCCTTGAGAATTACATTTGTTCAAGACATTTATAATATAACTCCACATGTTCATTATCTTCTTCAGTTTGGTAGGGAGACTGTCAGCCTTGACAATTATATTACTTCAGAGATCCTTTCATTTTTTGTAATACCATGTTTTCTAACCTTTCTGGTCATAATCTACAGAATTTTTCTCTAAACTCTCACTTCTCTTTTTTTTTTTATTTTTTTAAAGGATTGCCCCTTTTTTTTTCATCAGACTTTATAGTGCTCAGGTACTAAGTACGTTTTTATTATTCTACTGTTGCTTTCCATCTTTTATGGATTCAATTTTCACTTTATATTATATTCTGCAGAGCTAGTGTCCTCTTCACCTCCCCAGTTCATCCTTCTGTTCAGTCTCTTTTTTACCTTTAAGTCCCTTCTCCCTACTGTGACCTTTCCGAGTCCTTTGAAGTCCCCAGTTTGTATCTGTCCTTCATGTCACACTGCTACCCATCAAAATAGTTTCATTGACTGATGCCTGGACCTCTATTTGAGACTTTATCCTAAGCTACTTTCCATTTGTATCCTGATTGGAGACAACACAGAAGGAAAAAAAAATCAACTTTTGTTTTTTTCATCTGATAATCTACAAAACCAAGGAGAGCAAAGCCTTGCAGTTCTTGCCACTGACTGCTACCAAAGAAGAGTTTCAACAGTCACAAGGTAAAAGTTTTGAATTTTGTTGGAAAAAGGACTGAAAGAAACAAATGAGGATGTCACGTAGCTTACTTAAAATACAGCTATTTTATCTACACAACATTCCACTTACTAATTTCACACAGTCCAATGTGAAAGTTTTCAACTATTTCTGTAAAATCTTTTCATAACCTACCTAGTAAAGCAATGTAATAAATTTTATCTTGCATAAAGTTTACCATTTTAGCTCTACTAGTTGCTACATACAGATTAAGCAAGTTTGATCTTTTGATGAGCTTAACTACATTTATTTTGGATGTCATGCCACTTTCCTGGAACAAAAGCCTCATGTTCAACTTATATTCATGGAAAGCTCAAAAGTGAGCAAACTTCCTTGAAGGCTATCTGCCATATTCTATTACTATTGTAATATTCATTACGTGCTTATCAGTGCAGTTTGAGATGTGAAAGTATACAGGTCAAATAATGAACAAGGAATGTGCTTCATCTCCAGTATGGTTCACACATCCTCCTGCTCTTTTAGCAAAAACACATGCATAAATCAAATTTAGAATCTACAAAATCCTGTACACACCTAAAAAAAACCTCAAGGTTTTATTTTGACGATGTCTGCTCCTTCATCATCTTTTATTTACAAGACTGATCTAGACTCAAATGAACAAAGCAGATGATATCAGGAGATGGAAAAATCAATTTTAAATGGACTGGAATGTTTTTTGCAGAATACAATTTTTTTTGTCTAATAGAAACCTAAGGAGAAATCCCATTCAATAACTGCTCTATATCTTGTCTATTTCTTTAGATGTTGATATTATATTAAAAGACAAACAAAATAGTTCATCTAATGTATACTTGTAGCCCAAATGGCAACATTTTCCAAATGAATGTGAGAACTGAACTATATTTTTCTTTGCTAGCCTTCAATGATTCGACTTATCCTTTGTCAATTGTTTATGGGCTGGTTCAACCTGGTTCCGTGACAACTGGGGTGGGGAACCCACAGACCCATGCCCTAGGAAAGGGGAAAAGCATAAGAGAAAAAAGGAAAAGGGAAATGAGCCTAAAAACAGAACAGCGGCAACAATCTGACAAGGAAAACTAATTTACTAAATAAGATACTGGAATGCAAAATAACACAATATAATACAATATAATTGGAATTGAAGCTGATAAATAAAATGAGCAAGAGAGAGTGTCCAATAAAGGCCTTACGCTAAATGCTGAAGGTGAGATGGTTAGTGAGCACCCGCTGCTGGATTGATCCCAAAGGGAAGAGAGACTGTGTCAAGAGAAACACAGACAGTTTTTATCTTTACCTCTGAGAGGAAAATGGCAAAGTCCTCTGGGGTACATAGTTCTTCTCTTCTGAGACAGGTATACTGAGAGCTAATGATGATCCATTAACTCTTTAACTCCTACTGCACTACATGATGTTATGTTGTGGAATACCAATAACAAAAATCATAAAACCATGACATCCTTGGTAGTTTTTATCAAGTTCAAATCATTCTCAGTGTTATTTATGAGCAGTTTCTTTGTAATTAATAGCTATATCCACTCTTATTTAATATATCTAGAAAGCTACAGTCTGGTGGCACAGTAACTGACAATAGATGGAACTAGTCTGTTGAAATTAATGAAAACATTTTATTCTGCGGTCATTAGGTCAGGAACTTATATAATACAAGGGATACACTAAAACCAGCACTCAATAAGAAGTTTCTTAGATCCTTAAGGATTCATTTTTAGAATATCTTTAATGAGAAAAATGAAATACTGATGACTTTCTATCATTATCTTAAATTGCATTTATTTTCAAGTATTTTTAAGTATTAACTGACATGAGAGAGTCATATTGTAAGTTACTCTAGCTGTTTAGTGTTAAGATAGGATGAGGCTTCATACAAATGGTACTAACTTCTAAGAGTCTCTGCCAGTCTCCTCTGTTAGCAAAGATGAGATTTCTGTTCACAATGAACATGATTTCAATATGCATGCAGTGATTAACCAGATAAAAAGATACCTATTCAACTAGTTCTGTTAAAGTCCATTGAAGGGTTCTAACACAGTTTATCAATTTTTAGTGAAGAAATAACTAGGAAAATGAAACCTGCAATAAGAAAGTTTTAATGGCTGTGATGAGCAGCAAGCAGAAGTGCACGAGGAGGGGAGAAACTTAGAAGGACTCGTTCATTACAAACGAACACCATATAAGGAAAGACTTAGCTCGCTGGGATTCACACTGTTCGTTATTGAAGGCCTTGATGACCCTGGATGTTGATAGGGAAGGAACTGGGTGGTAAAAGTTTACTGATAAGAGAGGGTCTGGAATGTAATCATCAGCTGAAGGCCAGCTGCATTCTGCCTGGTGGGACTGCGCCTGTGCACATCTTGAGTTTATGGAGAGTTCACAAGGGAGAGGAGGGTTTCTTCATCCCTGAGACCCTATCCATATGATGACCCTATCCAGATGCCTATCCATACCTGTACACCATAAGTAGCTCCTTCTTAGACGTTAGGGTGTGCAAATTGGGCAGAGTTATTTCCCTCATGCCCACTGGCTGCTTTATACTCCTTAATTGAGTTATAGAGTTTGTTCTGCAAATGAGCAGCATATGGAGTTTTCTTTCCCTAGCAATATTTTATTATTATTATTATTTTATTATTTATTATTATCATTTATTTCAGTACAGTTAATATATTTTCCAAATGAAAAGGAATCGTATCATTTTGAAAGTTTTAAGCTATACAATATAGTTCTGAGTTGCTAATAAAATCAAAATTAATGTAGCAAGCTACACATATATTTAAATCAAGTATCATGAAAGGTAACAGTATGTGACATTCACAGAGGCATATCTCAAAACTATCTTGATATCTGTTTCACATTGTAAATATTTTGTGAAGTTTTAAATCACATTTCTTTTTTTTTTTTTCCCCACCTGCTTATTGTACATGCAAGAAGGTATTCTGTTTGTTCTGTAGTCAACAAGATCATCTCACTCCTTTCTTTGAGTGTTATTCAAGAGAGCAAAATGCAGTTTGTTGAATCTGCTTCTCCAAGGGTGATGATACAAAAAATAACCCATAACAAAAAATAACCTGTAATCTCAATCCCTTCATAAAATTTGATTGTCCAATACCTAATGTATCCCTCTGTTTGGTCTGCTCAGAGCAATAGGACAGGAAAGGATACAAGCTGTAACCAAAGATTTGTTACGAAACTATTACTGCAGTCTGAGCTCAGCAGAGGCAACAATTTTGGAGGATATCTACATCAAGATCTCATATAAACTGTTTTTACACATCATGTTTACCCTATCTTAGCTCCCTGCTGCTGCGAGTAGTCAAGGTTTAGGTAACATGTAGAATGTTGCTTGCAAGAAAGTAACAATGGTTATTTATTCATTCCTGACAGCTACAGAAACACTTATTCCTCTTTTCCAAGTAAGAGTTATAAAACAATGAGATTCATGACAAGACGTGAGTACCTAAATTAAGGCAAAGTCCAAAGATCCAAAGCTCATCCCTGAAGTCCACACCCAACCTTTCACAGACATTCTCTTTAGGTCTCAATGGATGTCAACATGATGGACTTACCCAGGTAACACGCTGTGCTATTTTTTCATGAAAAGCCTAATAGATTTAAGAGATAACAATAGCTATAGAAAGAGCTCGTGGAACTAATGGCAGAATTCCTAATACTGGATTTAAATTACTGTCTTTTGTAGGGGAAGATAAAAGCAGAAAAATGAAAGCAATCTTCATCTCTTTGAGAGGTCCTTCAGTATCTCACCAAGAAAAAAAAAAAAGCAGGTTTTATAACAAAGTGAAACATATAAATCAATGTAAAGATTTTAACAACCAACATAAATAACTGCAAGATACTATCAATGAAGTCAGAAAGTATAATTGAACTCTAGCCTGTGTCTTAATATGAATCTCAGTGCAGTCTTCTAAACCAAGCCTGTTCTTTCCAACCCAGAGAACAAATTTTTACATCCAGTATTTAGAAAATATGACTAATAAGATTTTACACTGAAAGAAAGAAAATTTCTGAGAAGAAATGGAAATTTATGGATGACAAAGTTTACTACTATCAAAGAATATCCCTAATGCATACATTACATCTTTATTTATTTAATTGATTTGTTAGAAACAATGTCATCAGTTTGCTTGATTTCTGATCCTCTGATGCACATTGCATCATTACCTACAGAAAGCCACACTAATCTAATGTGATCCCTTGAAGGCAGTAACCCTTGTTACACTCAGCACAGGCTTAGCATCTTAGATTATAATTGTTATAGTTGTTATATATCGCAGATGAAGACAGGCGAATGATTAGTATGTTTTTACTGATACATACTAACAATGACAACATTAGTGTGTTTTTCTCTTTAGATATAACATCTTTATACTTGCAGCAAACACACATTTCAGCTAGCAAAATCCTGATACTGTTTTCAACTTGTTTATGAATTTATCTCTATCAAATGACATTTTTCCTTTTTTACTTATTCTGAATTATTTATATTAAATTACATTAAGAAAAGATTTAGAATGAATGAAAATAAGGTTCCCATGGAATGGTCAGACATCTGTTGCTGTTTTTATCACTCAAAGACATCTCTTATAACTTCAGCTTTTTAAAAATATTACTTCATATTTCTACAAAGGAATACAACACAGAAGTGAGATACCAGGGAGGATTTCTAACCCTAGAAAATACACATTTAGATTGTGAACAAATTGTTCTGAGATTACAGATCAATGAATTCAGAGTAAAAGGATTTTCCTTCATCCACTGTGGACTGTGATTGAGGATGTATGGTGGCCATAACCATTAAAGTGGAGGAAACTCATTCTAGGCATCATTGTTGTGTAGTTTTTTGTCTTTTTCTACTTGACAGTGCACTTCTTCAAGCTTGAGTTTATTTTCAGTGATTTTTCTTCTCCATTACCTACAGACTAAGTAAATCATCATCCAATCTGAGTGAAGTATAAAACTTGAGTTAAACTACAATTACTTGTATTTAGCCTCTTTTCCTGAGGAAAAAGTAGATTTCCTCCATGTCACTATTCCTGTAATAGCATTACACATAATGCAAGCATTGTATGCGTTAACTGATAAAAAGGGAAAGAGGAAAATAATCTTAGGATAATCCATGTAATACAGTAATATTTTATTGTGAAATTTCTAAAAAAATGCTACATAAAATACATTGTCCTCCTGCCTTTTCCCTTTCTCACACTGGACTCAATGTTTGCAGATGACACCAAGTTGGCTAGAAGTGTCCATCTGCCTGGGGGCAGTGAGGCCTTACAGAGAGATCTGGACAGGCTGGATAGCTGGGCTGAAGCCAATGGGATGAGGTTCAACATGACCAAGTGCCAGGTCCTGCCCTTTGGCCACAGCAACTGCAGACAATGCTACAGGCTTGGGGCAGAGTGGCTGGAGGAATGTGTAGAAGAAACTTAACGGGGGATACTGGTTGATACTCAGCTGAACATGAGCCAGCAGTGTGCCCAGGTGGCCAAGAAAACCAGTGGCATCCTGGCTTGTATCAGAAAGTGTTGCCAGCAGGGACAGGGAAGTAATTGACCCCCTGTATTCAGCACTAGTGAGGCCACACCTCGAGTACTGTACTGAGTTTTGGGCCCATCACTGCAAAGAAAGACATGGAGGCCCTGGAGCATGTCCAGAGAAGGACAAGGAAGCTGGTGAGGGGTCTGGAGCACAGGCCTTATCAGGAACAGCTGAAGGAGCTGGGCTTGTTCAGTCTGGAGAAGAGGAAGCTCAGGGGAGACCTTTTTGCTCTCTATAACTACTCTGAGGGAGGTTGTAGTGAGCTGGGGATTGGCCTCTCCTCTCATGTAACTAGTGATAGGGTGAGAGGGAATGGCTTTAAGTTGTGCTAGGGGAAATTCAGACTGGATGTTAAGAAATACTTCTCTGAAAGAGCAGTCAGGCACTGGAATTGACTGCCCAGGGAGGTGGTGGAGTCACCAACCCTGGAGGTATTCAAGGAACGTTTAGGCATTGTGTTGAGGAACATGGTTTAGTGAGAACTGTTGGTGATATATGGACAGTTTGACTGGATGATCTTGTAGGTCTTTGCCAACTTTGGTGATTCTATGATTCTGTGATTCTATTTTCAGAACATAGTTATGACAGAAACTTTTAAGTAAAAAAAAATCCAGAATGTCTCAGAACTTGGCCATCACCAAAAACAATGCACTTGTTAAAAGAATCACTTTGATTTCCAGAACTATGGGGATATAAAATTAATTTCTGTAGTACGAAGCACTAGGAAAAAAAAAAAAAAACTTCATAGACTGCATAATTTAAAAGATTGTGCAATTAAAGAGCTGTGTAATTCTTCACAACGTTATAACTGCAGATTACATAAAACCAATAACCTAAATGGTACTATATAATTATTAATCCACTATTTATGGCTTTACTTATTACAGTACTGTTATTTTCACACCATTATTAATAGAACCAATATTAAGTATGCATAGCTCAAATTGGTAGTAAGCAGCTGCATGGCATTCCTGCAGAATTAAAAAATTTGTTTCAGTTCCCATCTGTACT
Organism: Odontophorus gujanensis; assembly: GCA_013399175.1. Classification (NCBI taxonomy): domain Eukaryota; kingdom Metazoa; phylum Chordata; class Aves; order Galliformes; family Odontophoridae; genus Odontophorus; species Odontophorus gujanensis. The sequence continues at coordinate 203,764 of VXAB01012423.1, forward strand.
AGTGATGCCATATGTGTGTGTGTATATATATATATAATTTATTTATTTATTTTTTGAAAGGTAAGAAAGGCAACAATTTGCATTGGGAAACAAAAGTTTTGTTTTTTTTTTATTTTTTATTCATTTTATTTTCAGGTGGGGGGGATTTGAGTTTTCTGTAGTTTTTTTTTTCTTTGTTTAGTTGTTTTTTCTGTTGTTGCATTGTTTGTTTGTTTGTTTTTGTATTAATTTCTTCAGAAAACAAGCAAACAAACAAGCAAACAAAAACTGTTGAAGTAGTAAAAAGGATTTAGCAACAGACTTAGAAAGCCTGCAGTTTACCATCGTTTGTTGACAAAGCTCAGAGCTGAAGTGAATGAATATGCACAAAGGCAAACGAGGGAAAATAACACCTGTAGGCTTGTATGCTTGCTCCCCCTATATATCATCAAACTTTGTCTTAAACAAACTTTGTCCCCCTATATATCATTAAACTTTGTCTTAGCGTAAAAGGAAAGATGATAGTTGTATCACAAAATATTTCATGTGCCCTTTCATGTTTTCCATTATTTATATCTAACATTATCTAAAAAAAAAAAAAAAAAAAAAAAAAAAAAAAAAAAAAAAGCAAAAGTAGACAGTAAGAAGTTTCTAATTAACTGTGAAGATATGGCCTTCCAAGCAAAAGTATATAATGCATTCTACTATTTGTTAAAATACTTATGTTACAGTTTCCTAGACATCACAAGTGGGTGCACATTTTAATCTGGGTTAAAATTGTCAGTTTACCACACGTTCAGGAGAATCTGCTCAGTATGGCTAGGCAGAAAATCCTTGTGTATATAACCCCTTCCAACCCAAACCATTCTATGATTGTATAATTGTCAAATAATAATCACCTCATATAGTTGAAAATAACAACGCATAATTCCTCCCCCCCCCCAAACCATTATATTATATACTAACCAAAAAATAATGAATTCTCCTAAAATTTGACTTCAAGTTATTTTTTCAAAGACTTTATAGGCTGAAGGCTTCCAAACAATCATCTTTATATATTTGTGTTGGAGCAATTCTGAGTACTGAAAAGAATTTCAAATTTTCCTCCCCAGGGTAAACTGAACGAAGTTTTCTTTCTTCTAAGCTTTTTATGCAGATGAGTTTTAAAAACAATGTTTGATTAAAACAATTCAACTCTACTTATTTTTTAATTGCACTTTTACATTTAAATAAGATGCTTTTTTTCCTCAAAGAAAATTACACTATAAATTAAGAGAAAAAATGATTTTACTTGTTCAGTGGAGTCATCAGGTCACAGCCCGAACCAATGGTTGAGTGCCAGATGTGGTTAACCCAGAGGGAGCTCAGAAGCAAGCAATTCACCTGAATGACCAGAAGGGGGGGAAGCTAGATCCACCAGTTTTCTTTCTCATTTACGGGTTGGAAACCAAGAGAGTGGCATTTCTCTGAGACTGCACTCATTTTGAGCTGATACTAGTCATTGGAAGGGTGTCGTTTATTTTTTAATATGTTTTTAATTATTATTATTTTTTTTATCCTATTCTGTAGTACCTGTATCCCAGGAAAGGCTCTGTCATTGTCTTTGTTGTCTTACAAGCTGGGAAGAAGAGACAGAAAAAGGAAGGCAAATGAGTAAAAAGTTCATGTAATGGTTTCTGTACATTCCATATACACTTTATTACATATGTTGCAAAAGGTAAAGACAGTGAATAAGAATCAGCAGGTTAAAGGAGTTAAAACAGAAATCAGATCTTATTTCTATCTTTAATTAAATTTAATTTTACCCTTAGTAAATTCAAATTGACTTTCAAGTACAGATTGAAATTACATGTACCCATTACACACAAAAGGCAACAAATAATTAGTGAAAAAGGATGTTTGATTTGGAGAAAGATGATCTAAACACATTTTAAGTCATACGAGGAAATAACATGGAAAAATAAGGAAAATGAATCTTCAGCATGTCATCAGACATGTTCTGGACTAGAACAGTGAATATACATGAATTTCTCAGGTCACAGGACAAGACCTACCAGTATGCTGGAATAGATTATAGCTATTTGTCTGTGTCTCAAACGAGAGTGAGGAAGAGCATTTCTAGATGAAAATCAGTAAGGCAGATAAACTTGATGATAATGAAACATCAGCAACAGCAAGGCTGGGTAGATGTAACATCTTGGCTTCTGGATTTAGTATGTTTTGCTAGTATAACACTGTGCTTGAACTAATTATCTCCACTCATTACTGGGGCAAACGCATACACGCAGCATTGTACCTACGCAAATCTGTTATTACTAGTTCTGAATCTCTTTCCACACCAGTTTGGATGTCTCTTTATAACTCTTGACACAAACACTCTTGAAATATCACCAAAATTCTTGAAACCACTCAGTCAAACACTTGGTGGAGTTCTGGAAAAAAAAAAAAAAAAGAAAGAAATGAGGTACTTTCTCCCAAGACCTCAGATGAGTTACTTTCATCTTTAAAGGAAGTACCACAGAACTATATTTAGGAGAAACAAGACAGAACTTTTGACTTTAAAAAGCTGTCTGGTGTTATATGTTTACAATATTGCATTCATTCTGATTATATTTGTAAGGGCCGATGAAGAGTACTGTTCTACTTTGTAGTTGTATTTATGTAAATGGAAATCAGGAAATCAATTCATATAATTGATAATTTTTAAAAGCAGAAACATAATTTAAAACTTCAAAGGTGTGAAATTTACTCCTGCAACTTTAAGCAAGATCTTACAATGAAACTTAAAGAATTAAAAGGTGTATATTATTTTTCTCAAATTTTCAGTTTAGCTATTCCAGTTGTTTCTTTTAGAAATTCTGTCAGTGTCTGAAACTGTTTGTTTTATCTCCACCATACAGAATAGTCATTTACATAAATTGACTTACTTCTGAATAAGAGAATTCAGCAGCAAAATGTATTTATAAAGGGAAGGAAATCATTTTAAATGCTTCAAATATACTGAATGGCTACTTATAAAAAGGCAGTGAACCTTCTGAAGTAAACACTGGGATTTCATTTCACCAGAATTGAATCCACTCTCGTAAAGCTTAATTCCAGATTTTTCTGGCTAATGTGAGTAAAACAGTAGTTAAAGATTTAGTCACGAGTCCTATTTTGATAATCCTGCTTAGAACTGTTTCACAAATTGCTATAGTAGTTTGTCTGACAAGCATTTAACACTATTGTATACAACTGGCACAAGCTCAAAGTAGATACAAGAATAATGAAGACCAAAAAAGTACCAAACAAAAAGCACTATCAACTAGTTTTGCTAATCCTCCCTTGCAGAAGCAATGGATGTGCTGTGCAGCTACAAATATTAAACTACTGCTTTGAATGAAGAAAGAAAAACAAATGCAGAAATGAATCCGCAAACATAAAACAGGAATCAGATTAAATGTACGTGCTACAATCCTGAAAACCATGTTTGTTATTTTCTCTGGGAAGTGGCATGGGAGGGGAAGTAAATCAGATGATAATGTGAGATTTCATGAAACTTCAAGGGAGGCATTTTAAGTGAAGGCAAGTATTCCTGGTAAAGCTAGGTCATTACTGAGATCTTAGAAAAATGAAGAGTATAGAGCACATAACTTTGATTTTTATTTCCAATTGATGTCCTCAATTTAAGATTGATTAGGACATTTTCATTCAGAATTGTCTAATGCTCTGTCCTGACAAATAAATACATGTGCATATAGGATTTCATGCATCTAACAGTTCTTCATTTTCACATATATTTTTAACACTTATTTGTAAAACATGGCAATAATTTTTAAGATACAAAAGTTAGACATTTTATCATTACGTTAATCGTGTATTTATGGGCAAAAGTTTCACTTCAAATTAGTAATATATACTAATTGAAGAAAGAATACAGCATTGTGCAAGTGTGAATTTGCACACTATGTGGGAATTCCTAAGTCATGGCCTGAACTGGTGATTGAAAATGTGGTGAAGGGACACAGCCAGCCCTGAGAGCACAGGTAAAAGTAATGCACTTGTGTGATGAGGGGTGGAACCGCAAGGGAAGGGTCTCTACTTGGAGACCCAATATTTTTATTATTTTTATTTTTATTACATTTTTATTTTTATTTATTTTTATTTTGTATGTTTGTTTGGCAAGCCCTGATCCTTGGGAAGGGTAAGCAAATCCTTCTTCTTTAACTAGATTGTGACTATTGTTCCTTTCTGGGGGGAATATAGAACTGGTTATCTGTCAGGGCCTTTCCCTACACATGAAAACTTGGATACTTGGAATTGTTATTATAGTTGCTATTAGAATACTTGGAATTATTATGTTCAATTAAGAACAGTAAGTGTAAGAAAATTTCATATGTTTCACAGAAGTATGTGTATTTCCAAAATACCTCAGGTTAATTGCTGTATTCATCAAAATAATGAGTCTACTGTATCTAAGATATCAGTTATGCTGGAAAAGAAAAGCAACAAGCAACAACAAAAAAAACAAACCTACTTGCTTTTCTTCTCTTCATCCTCTACTAAAGTGTATTTCAAAGTTTTGTTATCAGTGGGAGATTGATAGGTGTTCTGAAATAAATTGCAGAAGAAGATATCTATGACACCCTGTTTTACAGTGTGGTGCATGCCGTGACTAAAAGATATTTGGAACCTCCAGAGTAGTAGGTACATGATTTTTGTTTTATAATGGCTTTAAAGCAAGCCATTTTTTTTCCAGATGCCTTATTCACCTTGTATAATTTAGTAAGCATCAGACTTACATGGGAATTTCTGTCTTAAAAGGGACAAAGCAAATAAGGTACTCTTCAAAAAGATGCTCGCGTATGTTTCTCATGTATTTCCATGGTTGTTTATGTAAAGTTTGCTTCAGGAAGAGTAGAAAGAGGCATATAGAATATAAATAAAAATCTCAGAAAGCAGTAGTTCTAGTATGAAAATTGATAAGTATGGATTAGAGCTGGAAAACAGCATTTGAATATTACTTTGAGAAATTATTGGTGAAGGAAAAAAAGACTGAAGATTTTATCTGTTTCTGCTGAATTTTAATAAATTCTATTTCACTTCAAATCAAGAAGGTTTTACTTAGAATCTATATATTTGTGCAAATTTAAGTAAGGAATGAAGCAGAAAAAGGATGGGTCTGGAATTATAATGCAATGCTGACAGGAGCAAAGGAAGGCAGCAGAAATTGGAGGCAGGATGAGGTCAAGAATACGAGCAGTCGGGAGATAGTAAGAGTGATTAACCAATGATAGCAAACGTTGGCTCCATATTATGGAATATAACGAGGTTCAAGAGTCACTGCATTCCTTCATTAACTAGGAAATAGTTTTTAGTCTCAGCAGAAAAATATTCTTCTTACTCCTATAATATTAACAATTGTACACAAAGGAAAATAGGAAATTACTGACACCAGTTTATTTTACAGGATGACTTCTGTGCTATTAACTGCTGAAAATATTAATACATCCAAACACTGCATTCAATAACTGGACTTTAACCCACAAAGTTGCTACTTAATAATATGAAAGGTTTGCTTAAACTGGAAGACAAGAGTGCTCTTTAAACATCTAGTTTCCCTTTGGACAGTTATGTTCTGTGAGTTACTAACTTTTGTATTTTTTGTATTATTTTGTGATTTTTCTATAATCATCAGCCTTCATGCCTACTGGGTAATTCTGACCAAACTGAGAATATCTACACACTGAGGAGTGCAGCACACCCTATGTATGCACTACAAAAGTGAAAAAAAGGGAAACATCACCTAATTAAAGAGGATAACATGCATAGAGAGGACAATCATTTTTCATGAAAAATATTCATTTTAACACTTCCTGTGTTTTAAATGCTTTTCTTTGTAATTTTAAGAACTTTCTTGGTAACGTTTTTCCTGAATCTGTATTTCTATATTCCATGTATAGATATAGAATTTTCTGCTTGGGAAAAAGGTTCTGCTACTACAGATAGCAGAAAGGACTCCATTTTGTAACAGCAATACAGTGACAGGGAGTGAGGAAAAAGAAATCTAGAAAAGCAATGAGTATGGGCAGAAGACTGAATTACAATTTTGTTAGACTAAAGAAATCCTACAAAATGAGGGGAAAAAAAAGCTGTGATGTGACAAAACCATACCACTGATGAAAGTATCATTCAGCAAAAAGAGCAAAGTGTAAGGTAAATCAAAAATCACATTTTTCAAAAGCAAGTCAATTTTTAGTATCAGTGTAAGGTATCTAATTGACAGATAATTTTATATTTTTCAGGTAAACTACCTTTAAATAACACAAGATCACTGAATGGAAAGCTAAACTGCAATGAAGGAAACTGACTTAAATTTGAACCCGATGAACCTGTCTCTGCAAGCACCAACGTAAGTGCTCCAGAAATGGGCACTGGTAGATATGTGGCAAGACTCTGTGATAGGTGTTTTAGCACAAGTGGAGGAATAAATGAAGCTATATTCTCAAAAAAAAACCAGCGCAACAGAAGGACTGATAGGATTTTTATCAGACTCGATTGTATAGTTACTAAATTTTGCATAAACGTTAGAGGCTAAATATACAAAACACTAATATGCCTAGCATTGGTGAAAAAAAATAGATGAATTCATTATTCTCTGTATAGAACCAGTTGCCAATGGAAATATCTGCCTTTCTGAAGCCTCCTATTATTATTATTATTAAGTGAAACAAACTTCTTAGAGCTGACCAGTGTTATCTCTAATGAACCAAAATATTTCCTAAACTAAAATTCTGTAGAAAGCAAGTATTCTCATTATAGAAATTCCACTGAATGGATGACAGCCTTCTTCTTTCTTACTTAAATTACAACTTTATTTCAGAAGGAAATATCACTTTTCCTTTTGAATGTTTCCTGTGAAGTAAAGGTTTTTATGTTAATTTGGGAAAGAGAGAGTTTTTCTTCATGAAGATTTAAAAAGTGTCATGTAATTGAAGGCAATACAAAATACCTAAATCCTACAAAGTTTAATGAGTGTTCAGTTCAACCAGGAATTTCTTTAATTCAGCAAAGCTACTGCAAATTTTAGTATGTTTCTTTCAGAATAACCATGAAGCTAAGAACTATGAAGCTAAGCATCCATTATCCGTTCCAGCTTCTACCCTAACAAAAACTATAGAATAATACAGAATATATATATTCTTTATGTATAAGAATAGTAATAAAGCAACCACAAAACCAAGTGTTTTCATGCATCTTAGATCAGTTAACAGTTCAAACTCCAAGCACACCAACCACTGTTAGAGTTGCTTCAGTGAGAAGTTCAGATAGAAGCAGCTCTGGGGGTGTGGAAACTATAGTAGCATGGTAACTTATTTGGGATAAGCATACACCTAACAGTTACTTGTTCTGCTACACTGAGGGAAAACGCAGACATGTAAGGAAATATCTATTTTCTGCTCACAGACCGCAGACTGCCAGATAAGATCATGGTTTTAGTTTCAGTTATGGTTTATGTATCTCCCTACAGTAAAGTTGGTATAGACTAGCTTTTATTTTATTTTTAGTTGCTGGGAAACATTGCTAAGCATTATAATAAGGTATGGACAAGTGATTGTTTCTCAGAAAGTGTTCTGGTTTAATTTAAACAGCAGCGTATCTACTCCTCAAGCCACTGTTATAGTGTTTTTCCCTCTACCTTTCCTTGCTCTTCTCCATCCTGACACAGGGAGAGGTTGCATAAGTGATTAAAAGCACCAGCACCCTGGTGAAATGCTAGGTTTTTAGTACCAGGTCACTTCTTCAACACGTGGACAATAACATTAATCAGAAAGCAATCTAGACTTCCACCAGAGAAGAATCATGATGTGCTGTGTTTGAATTAGTGCCGGATCCTTCCCAGATGAGTTTGTACAGCTGAAGCCTAATTAAAAATTATATCCCTCGCATCTTCACTATGTTACTGTGTGTCTAGGACAATGAATGAGTACGTCTCCTAGGAATAGGAATAAATACATAAATAAAAATTAAAAGCCCCATTTTAGATTAACTATCAGTCGGAGCACAGACTTCAGCAGTAGCTGTTGTGATTTGCCTGTCCAAAATGAATCTCTCCAAGGAGATGTACTCATAACAGCAGGCTCTGTCCAAGCTCCTATTAATCTGCCACTAAAGAAATAAGTGACTTTAGAGGAAGCATCTTTTTAGTTCTAGCTTCCAGCTTGAGGAATATAATACAAGAACTACTGAAGATGGAGTCTGGTAGAAACTTTCATGACAGTGCCCCTAAATGGTGGCCATCCAATAGCATCTTTAAAAAAATGGTGAGGTCCTTCTGAGTTACTTTGTTGAACCACATAAACCTGAAGTGTGGCTCCTCTGGGCAGCTAGGTAGGCAAACAGCAAAGAAACCCTGATAGTTTGCAGGATGGTCTTCTCCTTTGTGGGGAACAGAGAGGGTTCCTCACTCCCAGGCATCCTCAGCAAGGCCAGGAGGAAGGAGCCAGGTAGAGCTCCAGGACCACCACTCTTAGAGCTCCCTCTTGTCCATGGGACACACCTGGTTGGACTTCCCAAGTGTGAGCAGGTTTGCAGCTGGGTGCCAACCAGGGCACTGTAATCTGCTGGAGGGTACCTGAGTCTTGAGGTATGTGATATCGGCTGTGCTCTTAAACAAAATCCCATTCTCCTCCTATAGAGTTTCTCAAAAGAGTGTGCTGCTCGGGAGCGGTCCTTATTTCTGGTATTGGCCTATTGATTACAGCGTTGTAATTTGTACTGCAAAACAGAAGTCAGCATTGATGGTAATCAGCATTTGCTACAGAGATGAAGGCAGAAAGCTCACCTTTTTGAAATCTGTCACAAGAAACTGTAGCACATGGAAAGAATTTGTAGGATACTGACTGATTATATTCCCTACACAGATAGCAGACAAAATGACTGAGGGGAATGTCTGCGCCTGTGGCACAGTCACCAGCCGTAAGGAACTCAGGAAGGAAAGCAGTGGAATGGAAATGTGACAACAATAAAGCTTAAGATGTTTGCTATGGGAAACTACTCCTTCACCTGTCTAAAGACAAATAGGCCGTCATCCTTGTATCAATTCTGACATTCTCAAGACTATAAATGTTAAATGGGTTCATCAGCATGTTAAGTCTAATGCTACGCAGCAGGTACACAGCATTTGGAAAGTCATGAGATACTTACTATTTCTTTTAAGAAGTGCTGTAAACTAAAGCACAGTGCAGAAACACAGCCATGTCCCATCAGAGGTCTGACTTTCTGAATAAGCAATACTACCTTCATCATGGTTTTAAAAAAGACATCATTTAAAATTGCTTTGAGAAAAGAATATTTGTTTGGGATAAATTAAAAAATAAATAGATCTTGCATTGTTGCCGTTTAGTCATTTGCAACCTCACATTAAAGTGTTTCAAAAAGGTCTGATTTCTAAGAGATATGTTAAGTTAAATACTCAGGTATTTGATTTCAGGCCTTCAGGGAACCTGCACAGTTATGTTTTTCCCAGAAGAATGCCTGCTCAGCCCAAGTTTTAATTCCACAGAAGGATATTAAAAAAAATTGCCTTTTAATAAGACAATTTATGAATCTATTCTTTAATTCTTTGTAAGTAGTAGTCAGAGCTTCAAGCAACCTTGCTCTTCCTTATTAGCGTTTGTGTGCATACACACATTTCTAACTCATTTTGTTATATTTAATTTACTTGTATTTGACATTTTACTGTTAGAAGTGTTAAGAAACTAATTTAAAAGGTTCTAAAAATTCATTGTTGTCATCTGGAAAACAGTAATGTAATCTCTATTTAGAGTGCACATTCTTAATAGCAGCATTTTTTGGTACCAACAACCTCTTTGAAAGATCTATAATGTCATGGCAACCCAGTATTTATGCTGCATATAAATTCAATTATTTAATAGCTCTGAGTGTATTATCTGCAAAATTCCATTAATCATTTTATTAAACAAATAAAAATCCTTAGTCTATACATGTACATTTCTAAAACAATTCTTAATTCTGCATTACTGTTACTAATTAATATAGCAATATTCTCTTTAACCCTTGGTACTTTATAATTTTGCTTTTGGCAAGCAATCTAAGTGCTGGAGGTATAAAAACAAACTGAACCATATTATTTCTTTGTGTGAGCATGAGGTACAGAATTGAATATTTGTGTTGTGGTTACTGAATTTTCCAATTAGATCAATATTTGCAAAAGAAATGTACTTACCTGTAATCTTTGTATATTTTTAGAGTCATATTCATACAGACATACAGAACAAATGCCCATGCACGCACAGTACCTGAAAAAAAATCATTTATTAAAACATAGATAGCAACATTGCTCATGATATCAGTAAATCAAGCACAGAACTATTTGTTTCTCCTCTGTTCTGAGTGCATGTGAGAAAGCAAAAGTAGCAAACAAGAATGAACTATACCAGATCAAAGAAAAATAAATAAATAAATCAGTACTGGGTTGTTCCTCTGATAGGCTAAATATTTGAGATTCTTTCTAAATCATGGTTTAAAAAAATAAATAAATGAATATTCCATAATGCTTATCATTTGGATCATGTCTCTAAATGCATTATGCAGAAAACTTGCACCTCTCAGAAGGTAGTCAAAAATCACCCCTTTCAATATGGCATCATTTTCAGAAAATACCATTATAAAATTGAACTATGTTGGGAATAACATCACATAAAAACAAAAACAAATGTGGTAACTGAAAGATAGAGTCATGTATGGTTCCAAACAGAAAGACTGAATACACAAAAAATGACTGTTAAACTTTCATTCTATTATACTGCTAATCCCATTCTTAATCTTCCATTTTCATATTTGCAAGCCAACCTGGAACAATAAGGTTAGTTTTTAAATAGTGGCTCTTTGCCCTGGACAAAGCCCAGACAAAAACATTTTGAAGTAACATTATTTAACAAAGACATTTTGAGTACCTGATAGCAACTGCAGCCCACTATTTCACTGATGGAGAAAATGCATAGCTAGTGTTGATGATTATGTAGAAAAACAGTGTTTTGTAGTTGAGGATTTGCTCTATCAAGTAGTGTCTTTGTTTTCTTTTTATCTGTTGTAGTCTCCAAGGAAATAAATAAGAGATATTGGGTTCTGCATGACCTACGTAAAAGAAGGTGCTACTCATATGCGTATTATGTGAAAGAAACCAAGAATGCTACATTTTATAGACTGCACGGAAAACTAAGTGTTTTTCTTTGCAAATTGTGAGCTTCCAGTAGCAAAGGAAGGGACAGTTCTCAAGATTGACCCTTGTTAAATTATTCCATGCATTTCTTTACCATGGATGATTATATAAAGGAGAAAATTCAGCAGAAAATACATGTGAAATGCAGGACAAGACTTGACATGAAGTAGAAAATCTTTTCTAATAGTTTTGACTTACTTTCATTCTTTTTTAATCAGAAGGCTTATGGACAGAATTACAGATGCTCTTTTTTTGTTGTTGTTCTTCTTCTCCCTTTGTGTTGTGTCAAACCCTTGTTTAGTTTTCTTTTGCTTCTGTGACTTAATATAAACTGAGTACACTGTGAAATGCAGAAGAAAATCTTAACAAAGACTGCTAGTGTATGATGGAAACACTGCAGCTATTGCTGGTTCAAGGGAGAAGAAAATTTTGTCCATACATTTAAATGAAGGATTTTCATGCATCGTTCTTTCAAATACATCTACTGTTTACATTAAAAAAAAAGTTTGCTCGTTCTTTGCTTCACTGTAACAGGTTATTGAATTCAAATTAGCAGGGTTTCGGAGAATGTTTATTACTAGCGATGGAGTCCACTGATAAATCTTTGCTGGTGTGATAAGGCAGATGCTCTAATGCTACTTTTATTGATTTTAAGAAGAAAAAGTTTTATATGAAATAGAGCAGCTTTCTTGTGCAAAGATTTTTGCAGGTATGTCTACAACTGCCACTAGTTAGACTAGCTCTTATTTATGAAAAAGTCTTTGCTGTAACAAATTGAATTTGTGGACTGTGTGTTCCTTCAGGTCTTCCTCCTTTCCATGAAAAATATTTTAGTTGCACATACTTCAATTTTGAATAACTACTGAAAAATTCTGGTACCACATTACAATTTGCTGCACAAAACACCATCATTGTTCTCCTGCTCTGACTACTATTAATCCGCTGGAAAAACATCAGCACCACAAGTCCCGTCCACATTTGACTTGAGTCCACGAAGACCTATGATCATTGGGCATTTCTTAGTAAGAAAAGAGTTTCAAGCAGAACAAACTACCGAAAACTAAATATATTTTTAACAACAATTCATTCATGCAAGTATCCAGGAGCACATCTTCTTATTAAAGAGCAACTGAGAAAAAAGATCTCTAAGATATATTTTATTGCACATTACTACATTCTTTAATCAACTTGACAGTTGCTGTAGCATGGATTCCAGACAACTATCAATTACAAGTCCTCACACAGTCCTGCTAGCCCTACCAATCTTACTGAGTTATTCATTAAAACATTGGTTGTATTCCAGCAGATCAAATTTAAAGATTTATTAGAGAAAGTATAAAGATATTCACAACATTCAGACACAAACACATCTTTCTCAAACAGGAGTTAACTAAAAAGAATACAAATATTCATATAATAACACACTCAGTAATCTACTGAAATTCAGTGCCTGTATTTTTATTTAGATGAATGATGCACAAATGACAGAAGCATTAATTTGCACAAACATCTTGTATATCCAAAGTGGCACATCTAGTAGAGCTACTATCAAATCTAATTCAGTAATGTTTAAATTAGAGGGCATTTCAAAGCAACAAATGGATCAAAATGTCTTTTCTTTTTTGTTTGTTTCTAACATGAACAGCTAATAATTTTAGTATGGTGGTGTGCCTGCATTCTTTGAAATGTAATTAGTGAGTATCTGTATTCTGAAGTGAAGCAGGTTTCCCTTTTTCTTCTCTAGTACTGATTAAAAATAGGAAAATTAATAAATAGGTTGGGATTTATAAAGACAGTGATATTTTCTGAACTTCTGCACTTACTCTTTCCCCATTTAACTGACCAGTGTACAAAGACAGAAGATGTCACCATCTCAAGAGCCTTTTGAAGTCCTGTTTGCAAGGAAATTTTCATGGTAGGATTTGCATGTTGCCTTCAAACAATTATTTTTCATTCCGATGTTTGACTGATAGTGCATCAGTATTTCCATTTTTCAATATTTCCATCTTCACTGCAGTCATTTAGGCCAAGAGGCTTTCCAGATATAATTGAATAATATCTAAGCAATTACATAAATCAGAGTCCGGGTATTTCTCTAACAAAATCACACAACTTTCAGTATTTGCAGTGGTACAAATTTAATGCACCACAACACTGCTTCCTTAACAGAACAGAAGAACCTTTGAATCACAGCAAGGTGATGATAGAAGAAAATATGCAAAACTGAAATTCTTCCCTGGTGTGCAAACAACATCAAATAGAAAAACTATAGATCTAAAAATTCAAAGGATGCCTTCTTAATCTATGGCTTCCTGATAACACTTTTTACTTTCTGTCCCAAACATTCACACACATTTGAGTTTCAGGGTGGAAGAAAATTCCTATATGTGGATTTATGTATAGATATCTGCAAAAGAGATCAAGCAGTTTCTTAGCCTTTATCACAAAATGCTAAAAGTGTGAAATCACAGCTCAACCCTGGCAAAACAACAAACACTAAAAAATCTCTCTTAGCTGGAAGCATAGGGAACATTACCTAGGGCTCATGACCAAGGCAAAAGGTTAACTGCCTACATACCTTGTCATCTACAGCAGAACCAAGACATTTTCCTTTTCCATTCAGAACTACCTCTGAACTTTATTCCATTTCACAGTTTCACAGAACCCCCATATCCCGGGTATTCCCTTCCTCAAGGATATGAAATAAGAAAATACTTCTGGATTTTACAGAGGTTACCTAAGCTGGGAAAACAGGGAAACAGCAGCAAAATTAGCATCAGAGAAAAGATGATGGTTCTTTAACCAGAGGATGAGCAATTCCAACTACAGGTATTGTTTTGTTTTCTGTACCCTTGGCTGTACAACCTTGCTTTTATGACCGAAGAGATCAGATTACTGCCATTCAAAGAAACTGGTGTGCTGGATGTTGATCCTATGGTTTTTCTTTAATTTTATTTTTAACACCATACCTCTCTACTCTTTTCTTCAGTCCCAGCTTTAGTGAACACCAAGTAATTTCCTCTGGGGAAAGAGAAGTATTAGTCTGAAATACTTTCAAATTTTTATTTGTTTTAACAAAACTCCTGATACAATTTTATAAAAGTCTACAGGTTCTCTGAAACCCCAAATTATATTCCTTCTAGTCTAAAATGCATTTTTTCGATAGCTCTACAGCTAGCAGTTTCTTTATTTCCTTTTTTTTTTATACACGTGTATATATATATTCCCAGATACAGTGACCCAAAAGGGTTTTTATTTAGCAACAGCTCAATAATTAATTTTTCTCACTTCATATCTCTCCACTATTGTTTCTGGCATATTAGTTTTCAAGGTCTCAAAGTTCATGAGAGCTTTTTTGCAAGAACTGTGATAGAGTACCTGCATTATGAATAGTAATTTTATTCTCATCTACTGTAGCTGAATACAGTGACATAGGCTACCTGGTTTCAATATTCCATTGACAATTCCTTAGGGTTCTGTGTCAGCAGCAACATATTTAGAAACCTTGAAGAAACTTTTTGTTGATGATATTATTTATTTAAAAACTATTCTCATCAGGATAGCCACGTGATATGCAAGGTCTTGCTGGGAGAAAGATCCAGTGGCAGACATTCCAGAATCCTCAACATCTGTTTAATGAGAGTAAAACACTAGAATAGTTTAAAATGCCAGTTAGGTATTTCATTTTAACTAGAAAAGTTCATCATGTAGTTATTGTGCTTTGTCTTTTGTTCTGGGTTATGATGATCTGAATGATTTTACAAATATTAATATTCTAGCTTGATTTTGTCTCGTTAATATTAATTAACACTTGTTATACTGAGCTATTGATACCTCTACTTTGAACATTTGAAGAGTTTTCTTATTTGTATGGATTACAACTTTAGTTACACAAATATTTAATTTCAGGTGTGTTTATGCACACAAAAATATATGATCTTCCTATAATCTTAATTAATATTTTCATCACTATGAATTGATTATGAAAAGGAAACTATCAATTCTATTATTTCTTGTTCCAATTAGGAAAATATCAATTTTATACTTGAGCCAAACCTTGCAAATGAAACCCTACTGAATTTCTTCAAACTGAACAATATTTTTCCCAGTATAAATTGAGAAGAATATATCAGTCTCCAGAAACTATATTGTTAAAACCATTCATCTTTAAAAAGTTACTTTCAATTTCCAGATTTTAAATCTGGGTTAACCTCATAGCAATTTTTCCACTGTATACTGTTGGAAAATATGTGTAGTTTGAATAACATTTTACTTTTTTCTAATATTTGTATTTTGACCCGAAAAGTATTTTATGCTAACTTCCTATCAATTGAAACTGAGCAATTATGAAACCCAATGAGAAACTTAAAACTCAGTTATATGTTCCTAGCACAATGTTTTCTGTTAACATGGTGTTGAAAGTGATTAACAAAAAATCTGGCTTTTGTATGTGTTACACACACACACTGGCTACTAAATTTTAGAACTCATCTGTGTATAACTTTATCAATTTCAAGACAACAAAGTAAACATCTATTGCTTTTAAATGAAATGACATTTTTATGTGTTAATCCACTTGTTGTATTTCCATTTTATTTCTAATTTTTGGGTTATATTGGGAAAAAAAATTAGTTCCTCAACTTTCAATTATTTCTCCTAACCATAATGAAATTAGTCTGAAATCTTAGTATTAAAAACAGGAGCAGGAAGTAACTGCACTGAAATCAGCTACCCAAGTTCAAAATTACTACAGCTCCTTAGGAATACTTATGCTTTAATGTAGAGTAATTTTAATGGGTAAATATATATTAATCTGGTGCAATTGGATGGACAACAGAGCATATAGGAAGGTTTTAGGTCCTACTGAAGATTTTGTCACTCCAGCATTCATGCAGGGAAGTGTAAAACCTGCAGCTAGTTTAAACAAGTACCACAATATCTAAATGAACATACTCTTTGATTACACAGCAGCTGGCTTTGCAGCTATTACCTGCTGTTAACAGTGGAGATAATACTGATTTTCCTTATGCTTGGTGAGCTGTACCAGTTAACAGGCTTAGTTGCACATTTTGAAACACCAATAGCTTCCAAGTCAAAAGGGGCAATTCTCCCACTATATTGTAGTGGAAGAGGCTGGTGAACCTGCCTGTGGCAGGGTGGTTGGAACTTGATGATCCTTGGGGTCCCTTCCAACCTAAGCCATCCAATGATTTCATGATTCTATGATTGTAGGCCTCACCTTGCTATTGTTGCAGCCTCACTTTAAATACTGTGTGCAGTTCTGGGCTCCACAGTACAAAAAGGATGTTAAGGTTCTTAAACACATGCAGAAGAGGGCAACAAAGCTGGTAACAGGGCTGGAAGGCATGCCCTGTGAGGAGAGGCTGAGGGCACCCAGGTTATCCATCCAGGAGGAGACCAAGAGCTGACCTCCCTGCTCTCTGCAGAGCACTCTGAGAAGGGGTAGCAAAGGGAGATGCTGGGTTTAACCCACAATCCCCAGCTTAACCTGATATAATTCTGGTGTCATTTGTCCTTCTGCAAACTTGTTATAATGCAAATACACTTGGATGAAAAACACATTTTCCTGTCATGTTTCATATTGATTATTGCTATTAGTAATAAAATAATCATCATTGAAAATGGTGGCAGATATCTATATTTCAAGTGAAAGATTTGAGGTCTTTGATGAGATTATAGAAAGGTGTAATTTCTCTCCTCAAGTGAAACTCTCATAGAACAATGTCCACTGACCTGGTATGAAATCTTTTATTTCTGCCCATTTTTCCAATAGGCAGAAGGAGACTAAGTGATAAAATAGAATTACAGAGGGTGAAGCAAAGTAGATTTTCCCAACAAATACAGAAGTTAAGATTTTCCCAATAAAAGTTAAGAAAAGTCATACAGCTGAGCAACTCCCGTACTGTACTTGTCATATCACATCAAGGGAGGCTGATCTCTCCTTACGAGGTACAATCCCTAACTCCTAGAGAAAATCTCAACCCATAAAGGGATTTATTTCCAAATCCAAGAGTACTGCGTTTCTTTACCCCTTAAGTTTTCCTAAATTCTTTTAGAAAATTTGCTTTATACATTAACCCAAATTAGCTGAAAAAACTGGCATACAACAATTCTGGTCAGAATAATTTGACTAGGGTCAGTACAACTGCACATATATAGGGTGGAATCCAAGAATCTAAGAAGAAAAAATATCTTTTCAGGAAATGACCCGAGGAATGTAATGGATTGCATGTGAGATATGCTGTAGTGAAAAAATGCAAAAAGATTTATCTGAATAGATAGTCTTCAGAACATAGTAAATAATCTTTTTCTGCTTCTTTCAGCTAAGCACTATATTCAGTTTTGGACACTGCACTTCAAGACTGATAACAGCAAATCTGAGAGCCCCCCCAAAAAAAAGATAAAAAAAATCTAGGAAATGATTTATCTCTCATAAGATTGCACAAACTGAGAAACTGGAATTATACTTAAATAGCAAAGAATAACAGAAAATACCTGTACTACAAAAAAGGTGATGACTGAAGAGTAGAAAAATAAAAATATAAAATACCATTTTAACTGAAAAAGACATAATGCATCTATCTAATTAACACTAATTAACTGTTTTTTATCAAGGTGAAGACGAGCCAGCATTCTGAAGTCAACAAACACTTCTACTTCTCTATGCTATACTAGCTTTATAAAAAACAGGTAACATATCTTGGGAGATAAATTCCACTCAGGTCCAAGCTCAAAATAAAGTATTCGTAAGTAAAATAACCTGCTCATAACTTCATAACTCTCCTTTTAACTTACTCACAGGCAACAAAGGAAAAATATTCCTGGTATCTAAACAAGCAGAATAACTTATCTTTGTGAATTTCAAAACACCGAGTAGTTTCAATAAGAACATGATGGATACTACAATATATAACAAGACAACAGTCTGAAATGATCACTAGAATTTGTATATCTGCCACAGCTACTTGACAACATTGTCTGTAATAAGCCCGAAATAAAGTATTAAACAGAAGACTGCTAGCATATGTTTGAAAACCTTAAGATATTGTAAGACATAGGATAGGAAGATTATAAATAGGGTTTTGGAAATCATCTTCCGAGAGCACCCAGTTATGACATTTCTTTCTCGCAGTTGACTTAACTATTGGTGCTTAAAGTACAATCAAACTGATGA
The DNA here is from genome assembly GCA_013399175.1 of Odontophorus gujanensis. Taxonomy (NCBI): domain Eukaryota; kingdom Metazoa; phylum Chordata; class Aves; order Galliformes; family Odontophoridae; genus Odontophorus; species Odontophorus gujanensis. Next base: position 222,162 of record VXAB01012423.1, read on the forward strand.
AAATAAACCATTTGGCTGATTAATGACACAAGAGTATTAAAACTACCAATAATTAGAGCCCTAATACTTAAATGTTTCATGTCATTTTGGTCTTAACAGTGTATTAAAATGAAAAACTTGCCCCTGCAGTATCAATAACAAGGCTCATATATAAATAGTTTCACAAAATTCTAGTAGAAATGTAAATAAAAATTGACAAGATAACAGAGATGAGAACAAAAACTAGTCTTGAGTTGTCTGGCCAATGCTTAAGCCCAGGTTCAAGGCTATTCAAATATTAAAGAGCAATTTGTTCATGACTACTTTACAAAATTGGTTCAAATATTAACAGAACAATAATAAAAAATACTTATAACTTTCTACTTGCATTTTCAAATGTTACCATCAGCAAAGATCCTTATGGTCATATAAATTTTGTTGACTTTTTTTTTTGCTGTATTTGCTGCAAAAATTAAGTATGAATATATAAGATTTTTTTCCAACACTTCCAGTACTAATTAATGTACTCTTTTTTCTTCTTCAGCTATTTTTTTTTTAGAATACTACTTTATCTAATTTATTCTTTCGCTTACGCTTATATCGTATGATATATAGCAACTTTAGCTTTTATGTTAGAACATGACATTCACATGTTTTAATCTGTTATTCTTAATTGCCTCATCAAAATTAAGTGCTCAGGCCAGGATTCTAAATATGTGGTCAGTAGAAGCTGTCTAACTTGGATTTAGTTGGATTAAAGATAGGAAGGTCTTTACTCTTACAAGTTTTGGTCCTAAAAATGTACGCTCAGATTTCAGATGAAAGTCAGAGCAACATTATTCTCTTCTATAAAACTGAAGAGCTTGGAAATTAATGGGATGTAAGTCCAGATATATTTGGCTTACAAATACCTTTGCTTCTCCATTAATTCTAAATTGAGGAAAACTTCTGAAAATCTTACCTACTGCTGAAAATTAATTTTTAATTGAAACTCATCTATATGGTATATCAGAAATATGTTAGGTGGAAAAAAGACCATTTAATCAAAACCATAAAAATACAATGATTTTTCTTCCAGTTATGAACTTCTCATTTTACTTCTTCTAATTAAAACACAACACTAATGATGGTTCATGGTAAAGCTTATACACTTATATATATATCATTTTATAATTCGGTATTGTTGTCTAACTTCTAAGTGCTATTTTATGTTTAAAAGGCATCAGAAAATAGTTCAACTTATGTCCAGCTTCACTTCACTAGGTGAACTTTCCTTGAAGGAAACTTACAGAACATGTACTGTCCAAATCCAAATAGAGGATGAGTAGAATAAATTTGTGGATGATAAAGTGTTTGTTGATAGATTCATACTTTGTCATCTTNTATTCAAATATTAAAGAGCAATTTGTTCATGACTACTTTACAAAATTGGTTCAAATATTAACAGAACAATAATAAAAAATACTTATAACTTTCTACTTGCATTTTCAAATGTTACCATCAGCAAAGATCCTTATGGTCATATAAATTTTGTTGACTTTTTTTTTTGCTGTATTTGCTGAAAAAATTAAGTATGAATATATAAGATTTTTTTCCAACACTTCCAGTACTAATTAATGTACTCTTTTTTCTTCTTCAGCTATTTTTTTTTTAGAATACTACTTTATCTAATTTATTCTTTCGCTTACGCTTATATCGTATGATATATAGCAACTTTAGCTTTTATGTTAGAACATGACATTCACATGTTTTAATCTGTTATTCTTAATTGCCTCATCAAAATTAAGTGCTCAGGCCAGGATTCTAAATATGTGGTCAGTAGAAGCTGTCTAACTTGGATTTAGTTGGATTAAAGATAGGAAGGTCTTTACTCTTACAAGTTTTGGTCCTAAAAATGTACGCTCAGATTTCAGATGAAAGTCAGAGCAACATTATTCTCTTCTATAAAACTGAAGAGCTTGGAAATTAATGGGATGTAAGTCCAGATATATTTGGCTTACAAATACCTTTGCTTCTCCATTAATTCTAAATTGAGGAAAACTTCTGAAAATCTTACCTACTGCTGAAAATTAATTTTTAATTGAAACTCATCTATATGGTATATCAGAAATATGTTAGGTGGAAAAAAGACCATTTAATCAAAACCATAAAAATACAATGATTTTTCTTCCAGTTATGAACTTCTCATTTTACTTCTTCTAATTAAAACACAACACTAATGATGGTTCATGGTAAAGCTTATACACATATATATATCATTTTATAATTCGGTATTGTTGTCTAACTTCTAAGTGCTATTTTATGTTTAAAAGGCATCAGAAAATAGTTCAACTTATGTCCAGCTTCACTTCACTAGGTGAACTTTCCTTGAAGGAAACTTACAGAACATGTACTGTCCAAATCCAAATAGAGGATGAGTAGAATAAATTTGTGGATGATAAAGTGTTTGTTGATAGATTCATACTTTGTCATCTTCATGACTGTTAAAACTCATCCAGCAAAGCTATTCACAGTGAGCCATAATAAATGTTCTTTGCCCTAATTAATTTTGTCATAACCTTACACACAGTTAGTTGATGTTTTATAACTTCCAGCCTCTTGACATAGTATGTCATAATGAATATAACCTTTAACATGTTACTTCCAGGCTAGTGAGCACTACTGATTTCATTTCCTCTTCTTGTTGAACTTGTCAGTGATTAAAAGATGTAAATGTTGAGAACCTAACTCATCCTATGAAATGTTAAACTAACCAGTTCCAATGTCTATGAAGACTGACTGTCCCTTTTGATAAAAGATACACATTACATCACACTCACTCTAAGTGGCTCCAAGTACAATCTATATCTGATAGTGATTCTGTTATTTAGTATTACGCTAGAAAATGCCACATATTCTAATAGAAATATAGAGATGCTTGATTTTTTCAAATAATCTCAAATCTCTTAAAGAACAAGGAATGAAGTTATTGCTTCATCCTCTACTGAAGCATAGCCAAGGAGGAATTTGTCAACTGCACAGCACTGAACTGCGAGATTGTAATGCCAATGGAGGGGGAAGAGAACTCACTGTCATGGAGAATTCAAGGTAAAAATTGTTTTGCCAAAACAAACAAACAAATAATTAACATTCACCACTTTCTGGAAAGAACTGTGGGATCTCAGTGTTTCATTTCTCATTTATCTAAGCTTTCAGCTGATTCTAAATAATTTCATCTCCACTTCCAAACATTACACAACATATCACAAAAAATTAATGTAGCCTCTGGGAATAGAGAAATTTTTTTTTCTATTTATGCTTCCAAACCATAAGGATTTATTTTATCCTTACATTCAATATCATAGATTTATTTCTCCATTACTTAGAAGAAAAGCAGAATTGGAGTTTTGTGTATGTATCTAGTAATACTGGCCTACTGTGGCTACTTGGAGATCTACAATAGGTTTTTCGAAATGTGGATGCAATAAAAGAATAATTAAAAACATAGACCTTGAATGTTGATTCCTCAGAAGACAGTCATATAACATTAAAACTGATGTGCTCCTGTGTGATAACTAATAGGAAAAAGAAGATTAAGGAAAGTAGTACATTATATGATTCTGATAAATTCATATTGGCTTTCTAGGAGATTCAAAGGCAAAGAACATGCACAGAAAATGCTAAATATCATGATGTTAAAGCCTTTAATGAATTCAGGTGAAAATCTCAAAGGCTTTTTATTTTTTCAAAGTCTTACTGAATAGGGATATATTCCCAGTAAAGAATTCAGAAATCTGCCATGGTAGATACAGGTTAGTAAGTCAGAAAATTATTCAGGAAGCACTTTGAAAGTCAATATGTTAATCCTGAATTCAGACTTTCAGACTTTCCTTTAATAGTCACCTGAGGTGAAATTCCTATAAAATTGATATAACATGAATTGTACCATTAGACGCAATGCTAGGTTTTACACTATTGGAAGTATGAAGTTATACCACAGAGACTGAAATACATTTGAGAGCATTAGCCTTGTAGTGTAAATACTATTAATTAAGGAAACATGAAAATAAGAACTAAAGATCTGCTATTGCGTTTAATGATTCAGAGTATGATGTAAAGTCAACAAATGATTAAAAAAATTGTTCCCTAAAATATGGTAAATTAGAACCAGTTAGACATACACAGACAGGTACCTAGAAATTAAAGAAAAAATTAACATTAACATCTGTAGTGGTGAAAAGCTCATTTCACACGTATATTTCTCTTGTTAATCATTCAGTAACTACTTTTCCTCCCCTTCCCCCTGTTCACTTCCCCCTTCCCCAAGGAATCTATTTTTCACTTATTTTCAGGGCAGTTTTTCAAGCCTATAAGGTACTTCATTCTAACTTTTGTCTTGGGGATCTATAAAAGTAATTTTTAATTATTTATATCCCATGAAGTCTCACTCATTTATTTTTAGACAGCACTAAAGAACACAATTGTATTATCTGAACTCAAGAATTGGAAAACTCTCACACGCCAATGTATTTTATGAATAGTTTCTACTCAGTTTTCATCATATTTTATTCTCCTCGTGTAGGGATTCCCTTGGGAGTCTCTTCAACTGATCTTTGTACTTGGAAACATTTAGAATTTTTGATGCAACTTTTACAGCTCTTTTACAGCTACTGCTAACAAGTGCTGTCTGGATTTTCTCTACTACTCTTGCATACGTTATTTTTTTCTCTTATAAATGAAACTTATGGAAGATATTAGCAATATTACCAAAGTAGCAATAGCCATAGTCTATAAAAATGATTTAAACACTTAACAGAAAGTCTTAGAAATGAAAACATATTGTCTAGCCTGTCAGAACACATAGTTTGAAAGCTGACAGCAGTTACCAAAGGCTGCTTTGATCAGAAGTCTGTTATGTGATGTTGCATTAAATTGTAACAAAAAAAGATGTAAGGCTGAGAATACTGGTACCTTACTATAGCATCAAACTAAAATAATTACATCTTCCCAAGATAAGAGTTATAGAGCAAAGCAATGCATTGCAAAGTAATGCACAGCCCTGGGAAAATATTGGGCTGGAAATAAATATAGGAAATCTAATTACTTGTTCTAAGCCTGTAGCATTTCCTGATAAGTGGTGAAAAACATTATAAAAGCACTATCAAACTGAAAACCTTTTTATATATAATTTGTCTTCATTAATGCGTATCAATTATTTTGTAACATATAGTTAGTCTTTTGCTTACAATATAACTCCCTTTCACATATTCCAGTGCTGTAGCAGGAATAAGGTTTTACATGTCACGCTGAGACATTTAGTTTAATGTTTTATCTTTATCTTGTGTACTACTAAAGTAAATTGTTACATTTGCCATATTTAAAACAATTAACTCAGTGATGACCTGTTCTACCATGGTGAGTTGTCTGAATCTTATTATTGACCTTTTTCTCTTGGCACTAGATTGTTTTTGCATGTTAAGACTTAGAACAGTGGATTTCTCTTCATGTAATCCTCTTGGTTACTCATTAACAGTCTGTTCTCTGCCGCATTCTCCTTCTAATACTGTTTCTCACAGATGAATGGTCTTCAAAAACTATTTTTTTCTTTTATTCCTTTTTGATGAAACAAGCAGAATCAAGCATATACACCAATAGTGCCAGTTTTTATGCACCAGGTGCATTTTGTGGAATTGCACTTTAGCTCGATCACAGATATTTTGTTTCTACTTCTTGGTGTTAGCTGCATCTCCTTGGGAGCTGGGTGTACACCAAGCATTATTGAATGATGAATGGCTATGTTTTCTCATCTACAAGCTGACAACTCTTCATACCTCTGAAATGTAGACTGTGCATTATAAATCTCTCTGAGATCCACATGAAAGAATGAACAAGTGAACGGGTCAAAAAGGCTTGCTTTAGGAAACTTGGAAAGAATGAGTAGTGTCATAAACAAAATAGGTTTACAACTGCCTCTGAGAACTACTTCATCAAATCACCCTCCTCAGGGAAATAACAAAATTAACTACAGCTCTGGACTAAAAAAAAAAAATCATTTCATGTCCCCTTGAGAAAGAGCTTTCCCAAAAGTTTTTTTCCTTTATTTTCCAGGAATGTTCCAGAGTATAAAGAAAATACAGAACTTAGCTAATTCATATATATATAACTTGCAAGAGCCTATTCTTTCCTCCTGTGAAACATTACCATATATTGGAAAGCTTCAATTGAGATGCAAATTTTAATATATTTTTCTATTAACTCAGTGAAAAAAATTCTAAGATAACATCCTAGGGACCTCTTACAGAATGTAGAGCAGATTCCTTGTAATAAAATCCACATTCTTATATTTTTGACATGTAATTTTCATTGTGGCACTACTATTGAAGACACCTGTGAATGACCTCCTTCATTCAAGAAGGAAAACATTCCTCCGTCAGGTTACAATATTAAATCGAGTTCCAAGAACAAACCTAGGTGCATTTTACTATAACTTTGTTTTCTTGCCTTTTTGGTATAACTTAGATTTGGAATTTCCTAATATTTGTCGTTAAAATGCATCATACAATATCTGTGATGCAGATGAGGGTCCACTGGAGTACTGTCTATACTTATACACCTATTAACTAGTCTCACTCCCAGATAAAATTCCTAGGGTGTCACAGATTAATAACTGGCTCTGACTGGTTCTACTTGACTTCAGTAGGTCTTATTGTTTATGGATTTATTTGGTTGATACTAATAGCAGGAATTGAACCTGACTGGACAAAACAAAGTGAAGAAACAAGGACTTCTTTTACTTCATAGATGGAAAGCAGAATGCACTATTTGTATACTTAAATTAATTATTTATGTATTAAAAAAAGAGATTTTTCTTATTTTTAAAAAATTATTTTTATAAGCAATTGATTACTCTTATTAACTGACAAACTGTTACCCCAAAATTATCTTCATACTGATTATGAAATTAATCCAGTTAAGTTTCTTTAGGAAGACTGTATGTAAAGTTAAGCGCTGGTCACCAGGGATAAATACCATTTGCTCAAAGTCATATGAAATCTATTAGCAAAGGCAGTAATTTGAGACTTCTAGTTAAGAACTGCCTTAAGCATCAGCTCTTTTATTTAAATAGCATTTTCATTCATACATACTTGTGATTACTGAGAGTTAATTGACCTAGACCTTCCTATCTGACGAATGAAGCAGGAAAGTATGAATGCAAAATGCAGGCCGCATCTTTGAATTATAGCCATGTAAATGACTGTGTGCATAGACATATATATGTGCATACACATATATATATGCATACACATGCACTGTAAACTTAATTACATTTAACTGCAGTAACAGTATATTCCAGTCTCTCACTTTGATTTCGAGCCATGTAAAAGGACACATTAATCTAAGCAGATTTGAATGTGTCTATTCCCTACTCACTGATGCAAGACTATGTCTAAATAAAGCTCCACACATACTACTTTGCACATGTTCAGTCCTTTTTGTGGACACAGTGCTTGACCATCTTGTGTTTCTGCTGAGGGACTACACTCATCTCTGGTATCATTCTAGAATACTAATGTGTCTGCAGTGTACTACAGATGTTAAACTTCTATACTGTGGATGCGGAGCTCTGTCACACCAGTGATCAGAGAAAGTGTACCAAATCACCAAGACACTAATAATTTCTTATTGTTTATGTGACTGTGACAGAAACCTACCTGTCTCAAACTCCCATGACTATACAGCTCTCATCCTAAGTCAGAGCTATTGAAATTTTAAGTGCAAGGCCTGGGATGCAGCAGTTCTTAAAACAGTCTGGGGGACAAGAGCATGGAGAGCAGACCCATGGAAGGGAGTCTGGAAATTCATTCTGGCTCAAGGCAAGGTGAACATGAGTCAGAAGTATGCCCTGGCAGCTTGAAGGACCAACCATATGAGGGGGTTCATTAGGCTGGTAAAAGGCTCTGCTCCACACTGATGCAGGCTCACCTCAAGCTCCGTGTGCAGGTTTGTGTGACACAATACAAGGACATAATGCTATCAGAGATCATTTAAAGGAAAGTTAGGAAGATGGTGAAGAGTCTAGAGGATAGCATATGTGAGGAGAGCTTAGGTCTCTTGGTTTGTTCAGCCCAGAGCAGAGGAGGTTGAGCGGAGGCCTCATGTCAGCCTACAGCTCCTCATGAGGGGAACTCTGATCTCTGCTCTCTGGTGATGGCAACAGGACCTGAGGGAATCCTGAGAGGTTTCCCTGAAGAGAATCTATAGCATATCATGGCATCTTTACAAGGATCCAGCCTTTCTGAATGTTGCCACATAAAAGAGAGATTTTAATCATATGCCAGATTTTCTGAAACTTGGACATGATGTGCATTTGTTTTATCATATTCTCTCTATCTTTTGGAATCTTTTCCTTTAGTAGTCAGAAAAAGTAATTTCCACTGTAACATGAGTGATCTTAGAGATGACACTCAAAAAATAGCATAGAAAATGGTATATTTGGATAAGTACAGATAGTGCACAAATAATACAAAAAGGAAAATGGCTCACCTTTCAGATGACAAAGGCTCACAGTAGGCTCCACGTAGGAGGGATCTCCAAGAAGAGATCCTTTCCTGGTGGTGGTCAGCCCTTAAATGGGGTTTGGGGAGAGGTGGAGCCAGGCTCCACCCCTTCCAATCACACAGGTATTATCACCTCCACCTGTGCCCCCATGGCTGACTCGATGCTCACCTCAGGTGACCAATCAGTGGTTCAGGCCATGATTGAGCAGTTCCCATACACTCCACTGCCTGAAAAATAGGTGGTTAAAATCCCGTCAACCTTTTACCCCATCAGTGGTGCAAAATTTATCTTTTAAGGAACTTTTAAGCATTTTCTGCCCTGTAGGGAAACTACTGAATCACAGCCTGAGCCACTGATTGACCACCTGAGATGAGCAGTGAGTCAGCCATGGGGCACAGGTGAAGGGACTGATACCTGTGTGATTGGAGGGGGGTGGAGCCTGGCTCCACCTCCCCCCAAGCCCCATTTAAGGGCTGGCTTCCACCCGGGAAGGATCTCTTCGTGGAGATCCCTCCCGTGTGGAGTCCGGTGAGCCTTTGTCATCCGAGGTGAGCCTTTGTTCTTTATACTATTTCTTTGTACCATCTGTGTGAGATCCCTTCAAATATACCATCTCTCATTATCTCGCTGAGAGAACTTTCCTTTGAGATCCTTAGTCCCACATGCCCCACTCCTACTTCCAGATGGGTCAGACTTTTCTCTGAAACCCATTTCTCCCTGTAACCTGCATTTTGTTTGTTTGTTTGTTTGCTTGTTTTTTAAAAAATTGAATTTTAAAGAATGATGAATGTACTAATTGTTTTGTTTGGCACAATTATTGCTTTCTTTATGTAATTGCTGTCATATTGTTGAACTCACAGATAAGATCAAGCTGTCCATGTCACTTATGAAGAACATGAAGCCTGACTTCAAGATGATGAAGTCACAGCCTCTCGGCACACAGCCGACTCCTTAACTGTATCTTCAATTCAGTGCAGCCAGGTTTTCTCTCTAGCTGACAAATCATCTACAGATTTATTCTTATAATCTTATCCAATTTCTTTTTTTCTTTTATATGCTCTGTGTCAACTTACTGTATTACAGCGTTACAGTAAATCTTCTGAAAGTCTCATAATGTTGTTATTTTTATAGATGAGAAAGTATTTTGCAAATAGCATTGTATATATATTCCCAAACTATTGCTTAATATTAGCAAAAAAAGGTAATCAGTAGAAGTTAGATCCAGTAAGATAATTTAGGAGACATACTTTCTCTCAGACTAAATTAATTTAGAAGATATGTGCAGTAATTTCCTCATAAGCAGGAAGAGAGAATGATCTCTTTTCCTTGATTTACATTCCCCATATTAGACAAAAGTATATGAGTATGTATAAGAATTGCTAAGTCACAAAGACATTTTATGATTCTTTAAAATGAGTGAAGTATTTACAGTGTCAACAACAAGTATAACTGTATTAAAATAGTTGTTTCTTACTGGAATTGAACAGAAAACAAAGTATTAGAAATTTTTGTAAGGAAACCTGTTTAAATTTAATAGGATAGTATTTTTCTTTTCTTAAAAATCTGGACTGTGAAAAGTAATCTTTAAATTCTGGTTAGAGTAGATTTTTTGTTTTGTGATTAATCTTACACAGCTGGTTTCCTCAACAGTGTTAGTATAGCTGAAATGTACAGAGAAAATAATATTCCTTAGGAATAATAATTTGTCTGATTTTGCTTCTGCACTGTAGTTTATGGATATGCTCAAAATGAAATCATTAGTGATGGAAAACACTTTTAGCATATAACTAGATCAGACTTAAATCATTCACAAAACCAACTGAATCCAATTGCTCCATTGTCAGATGTTGTTTCTTTGGAGATCAATATATTCCACTTATAAACATAACTTTGTTGTACAGACTGTTGAGAATATTTAGTAGTGAGTACGTCAAACCAGGAGCTAGCAGCTTGATATCCAGGTCACTTACTTTACTGCCTCACCACAGTGACTGAAAAATCCTTTGGAAATAAAAAACACATTTTTTCACATAAAAGTGAAATTTTCAGTTCAAGTCTGGAAATCTGAAGTAAAATATAAATTGGAAGCAAATTAACTCTACGACTAGGCATCAGGAAGCAATTTTTCCACTTTTTTTTTTTAAGAGGAAAATAATCTGTTTTAAAAATTAATTTAAAGATGATGGCAAGGAGGCAAAAACATCTGCTGGCTTCTAAAGCTTATTGACGAGTGTACACTTGTTAGTAGTACCTGCAGTATCAACATCAATTGGCACTAGGGGAGCTACTTTTACTTCCTTTAAAACTCTTGATTACTTTCTTCATTATGTGATTGTTAAACAGCCCTAAAGGACAGTTCATGCCAGTTGTGTAGCTCAGGGAGATTTACTGCCATCACGACTGCTGTTTTGACTGTAACTTTGGTGATGTGGGAGTAATTTCAGTTGAATTTAAGTTGTACTATTCTCATCATTGTGAAGCAAGTGGTCAGACTGCCAGTACTACTGGAAGATGCCTTTAGGTAGGCTTCTCTATTGACTCTTTTTATTGCCTGCAATTCCAAGTGTGAGGGAAGACTCTGAGGCTAAATTTGCAACAAGATATTTTTCTGCAAATGCCATTAGCCCTCTTGCCTCCTTTAGCACGTATTTTCTTTGTTCCCTAAGTAATTCTTCCACACAGCTCTGAGGCATGGAGACAATGGGTGCATGAGATTTGTTTTCTAGGCCAGAAAGATAATAACCAAAATATTCATTTTGTGGTTACTATGCAAATTCAATTTTCTCCCTCAGTATCTGTAATATTTTTTATATCTTAAAAGCTGCGGAAGTCATAGAAGGAAAGACAACCTCCTCCTACCTATCCACTAAAATGAAAACCTTAAAAAGGTACAAATTAGTATTAATTACAAATGAAGTATGATTTGAGGTAGCAGTTAAAAGCATTATTGATTATAAAGTCAAATCAGCTTTCTCTTTAAACCCGAATAGGATTAGAAAGCATAACTATATTTATACCTTTCACTTTATTACAGTCCAAAGAAGTCTGACAAAGTCCTGATAAAATGCACAGCCATAGTGTACCCAACAGAACATAACATTCAGGTGCTGAAGGTCTCTTGAAAACACATGATAAATACATTAGGAGCTATTAGGAACAATGATCTTGAGTGCAAATCCTCAGGAAAGTGCCAATACACCACTGATTAGACGTGACAAGAAAAGATCATTCTACCGTGTTCTGCTTCTCTTGTATTTGTTGACTGGACAAAGTTAAAGAGAAGGTCTGAGAAGAGATGAGCCTATGGTCAGAACACATGTAGTGGCTGCTTTGTTTTTGAAGTCCCAAATATTCACTCAAGATTCACAGTAATTATGAAATGTTCTGGTATGTTTATGCTGACAAAAATGTGCTGGTGACAGTAAAATAACATGTAGAAACACAACAATTGGAATTGTGGGTGTCTTCAAAGCTGAATAGAATAATAATTTTGGAAATCCTTATACCAGTATAAATGTCCTCTCTAATTAAACCCATATTTTCTATTTGATAAAAGAGCATATTCTATTTCTACAGATAACAATATAAACTAAGACATGTATTTGTCAGAAGTTTGATTTACTAGCCAAATAAATAAATAAATGAAAAAAAGGAAGTTTAAATACAGTGTTTGCACCAGTCAATATTGTCAAACCTTACACTAACTTGAGTTTAGAGCAGACTAACAAATATATGCTAGAAGCAGTACTCAGGCAAAAGGCAGTAGCCAAATACAAATAGAAAAATGATACCTAGAAAGTTAGGTTTTAGTATTAGTTGATGAAACTAAAATGGCACTAAAAAGTGTGAAATAATTAAATAAATCTGAGTGATGAACTCAAAAATGGTGGTATGGTGAATAATGTTGAGTACAGGCCTTATACAAAACAATCTCAATACATTCAGAGGGATGCTTGTAAAACTGGTCAGAGATGACTGTCTACCCAGAACATCAAAGAAATCTGGAAGATAATTTGTCAGCAGCATATGAGGACTTCCAAAGAGAGAAAACGGGGTTCTAAAGGTCTCAGGCAAAAGAAGGCATAATGTAACTCCATAACTGGAAACCTAAGCCATACAAAATTTGCATTAACCGTTAGGAAATAAATAAATAAATAAACTACTGAAAGCCATTCATTTTCTACCTCTTTATATTTTAAAATAAAAACCAAGCATCTAAAAAATAGTTTAATCAAACAAAAGTGATTCTATGCGCTGCCTAAACAGACTCTTGAAAGAACTGTTTGCAATATATCTAGGCTGCTCTTAAAATAATACCTCCTATTTATATCCAGGAAACTATAACAGATAGAAAAAGCACAATAACACTTTGATAGAGCACGTCCTTAGCACAGGGGGCATTACTTTGGGAGCAGCCCTTGTACATAAGATCAAAATAAACACACAAAGCTTGGCCTTGAATTTATGCACCTAGTTTCAGCAACTATGCATATGTAATACTGAACGTTTCTGTTATCTTTTTTATTACATTTTTTCTTAAACATAACAATCTTTGCTCCTGGAAACATTTACCAAGATACTCCCTGTATTAATATTAATGTTTTCCAAGGCTCTTATATACCATTTCTAACTCTTCATTACTATAAGACTATATATAACTGTTCAAATTACTCAGTTTATCTGTGATATTTTTATTCTGCCAGATACTCATTATGTTACTTTGGCATTTGTGTGCAAGTCTAGAACTCAAAGGTTTCTTTTAACAGTTTTCCAAGTTAGAGTTAATTCTTTTTTTGTGGTTCAGTTTGATATTTCTACTGCCTTTCACCCTCAAAGAAAGTGGCACCATGCATGGTAATTCTCACATCTTTTAGCTCACCCTTTAATTCTATTCCAAATTATACCATGTGAAAAATACATACTCAACAGAACTCATGAATATTCTTAGCTCTATTACAGACCAATCTAACTTCTTTGATATTTCTTTTTCCATACCATGTGCATTATGCTAAAAAAATCCCTGAGATTGTTACAACAGTAGAACTGTGAATAAGGCAGCACTTTCCCTCTTACTCCTACTTCTTTTTCAATTATGAATGTATAAAGTTCCTAAAGTCCATTCTCCTGCACAGTGCAGAAGTGTGGAAAATTGAAGCTTTGGACCACCTGACTTTCACATTTACAATGCAAAAGACTGATCTATTACTTCAAAAGCTCAATTCTTTTAGGCTGGTGACTTTCAATTACTTTACCATGATTATTTTTTCTATGTTTGAGAATGCTATTGTATTTCATGCTGACAAAATGTCATATTAAGAATAAAAGCTCAGCCAAACTTCTGGTCACTCAACCATCTTCAAGTGGTTCTCAGGCACTACAGTTACTACCTGACATGGTAACTGTCATATACATCACTTACGTGGGAATTATTGAGTGAGAAGAGTTGCAGTCTCTGTCAAGTTAAAATATACACAAAACAGGGGAAAAAAAAAAAAAGAAATAAAATCTCATCTTGACTGAATTATATAATTATGCAAAACAGCATTATTGAACTTTTTTTGTTCACAATTTCTTGGATACTAACAAAGGCATCCTACTGATGGAGCAAAGTGACAGTCAAAAGAACAAGGACTGTGATTATATGAGAACTAAATAGAAATGACAGTATTCAAGGATTTGCTGTGTTACGAGAGGAATTGTGTACATAACAGTGATTGTCAGAGGAAAGAAGCTGAATATGTTCCTTCATCCTATTTTACTGTAGACCCAACTATACCTTTGTGCAGATGACTTGGAGATCTTTGTTCTTTTTTTCTCTTCAAACTACAGCTGACACAATGCTGGTCATTTTGCTTCTCTGACGCCTATGCCTAAACAATTAATAGTTACGAAATTATCAGTGCTGCTGCAGTATGACTTCTGTAAATGATGAAATATGTGGAATAAAATGAGAAAATAAGTGGAAAATCATGGCTTCAATAAACTCATATTTTTTGATCTTCACATTCCTATTGAGTCATTTTCCCATTTTTAAAATCATCAATTCCTTTGAAAAAAATTTTTGTGTATCTTAGTCAAAAGCTAGGATTATGTTGTCGAGCTTATAAAAAACTGGCTATGCTTTTTATTTATATAAAAAATAACATTTACTTCTGCCTTCAGTCATCAGAATGACTGAAGAAAAATTGCATAACTACTAATGAAGACCAGGCAAAAACACTATGACAGAAAATAAGACATAAAAGAAAAAAGAGCTTTAAAAGTGAGGCCATTTTCGAGTTAGCTTACATACATGAGGAAAGATTAACATGACTTCCTCAATAACTATCTTGTACAAAAAGAAAACCTCAATATTTCCATGATTACAGGAAACATTTCCAAAATTACATCTATATATTTTTCTAAGAGTATGCTAGAAAATTCAGGTTTGTAATTCCTGAGACTAGCATCAGGATTGTCCTGTCATCCGGCAGATGAAGAAAACACTTACAAATATTAAATTATATGAAACAAACAAACAAACAAGAAAACCCTGAAGGAAATATCATTACAATAGAGCAACTACATTTTCTGAAATCAAAAAGCCATTCCTTACATTTATGGAGACCTCAGAGGTGCATCACATATTCCACAAGAACATTCTGTAGGTGTTTTTTATTATATTTTTTTTTAATATGAAGGATTTTATTTTGTATGAGCATTATTGTATAAATCCTGGCCACTCTTCTATTACTCAGACTAGTGTGCACTGAGCTGATTTTCTTCCTTGTTTGGAAATTTCTAATTTACTATCTTGAAGACTAGAAAGTGGATTTGTGTAACTCATATTACTAAAATGACTTTCACAAAACCATTATAAAGATCACTATATTATCTTAATATCCTACACTGATCACAATTTTAGTGAAAGAAAGAAGATTAAAGAAGGATTTTGTCCCCATTCTCTATTATAGCTAAATCCCTCAGTGAATGATTAGTCATAAAAGCTCCAGCCCATTAGCTAAACACCGTAATAAGGGGATGCCATCTTGTTTACACAATGTTGCTTCTATAGTTGACTGTGAGAGTTTATCATTTTGAACTTATGTGAGGAACACTCATTGTTTGCTAAATCTTAGTGTTCATCAAACAGCATTATTTAGAAAAACTGTAAGGGAATATGACTTTCTAGAACCAATTTTTTTTCTAGTTCTAAAGTCATTAATGAAACTTTCTGCAGCTTCTGTGCTATTCCTCATCAGTGGGATAGGACAAATTTCAAAATACTCATATTTAAAAGTTTCCAGTGTGCTTATTAAGTATCAATACTAGGAGACAGAAAGCAGAAAGAAAGACCTAAAAATTATTCCTGTATTTTTAATAGGAACTATAATGAGAGGTTGACACTAATTAATCAAGATTAAATCTAAATTTCTTCTGCTCCTTTTTATTTGGCGCATTCAGTATTTCTAGTTTTGCATGCTGACATCATATGAGTCAGTACTCATATAACTATAGCCTCCTTAAGGCAACAGACAAGACCAAAGAAGTGTGAAAGGAGAATTAAGTACGCATCAAATCAACTACGCCAGTCAGTAGCATATCTAACACTGATGACTCTGAAAAAAATGACCACTACATTCATCATAAACAGAAGTGCCTCCCTTCAAATCTGGATCTGTACCCTATATCACACCTTCATGCTGGAAGGAAACATGAACCTCACAACCTGGGGTTAATTTCCCTGTCATCTCTTCAAAACGTTCTATAGACTAGTAGCTTGGACTTGTTTCAAAAGATCAGATGGACATGATCCAAAAGATAGTTTCAGCTGACGTTATACCTCAGTCTCTCATACTCATGATGTCTTTCCATCTTCCATGATTCTGCCCACTTGAATATGAGTGTTAGTTTATTGTCTTAGAATTATCCTTCAGCATTAAATAGATAACAAATCATCTTCCCTTCTTTTTTTTGACTCAAGTTTGAAAGTTTCTTCCCTTTTCTGAGATGCTATTTCCCGCAACTTCTTTAGAAATAAAACATATGCTCTTACATACATCATGATCACCTTCTAGGTTCCATGTTAATATGTATGCGAAAATCAGACTGAATATGCTGAAGTCAGCAGTCATGCAAAAACTCACCCTGCCTGATTAAAGCATTTGATTACCACGAAATTGAAAGACTACTTTTACAATGGTCTCTCTCTGAATATAGTAAAATTTGTGGTTTTGGCATATTTCACTTTTGTTTCCATTGTTTTGTGGTCTACTTGTAAGATGGCCTCTGTCAAGCCATTGTATTATGCATTTCTCTTGTTTGGGATTCAATATCTGTTCCAGTGCAGATTCTCTAAACTAACTTTTTGCTCTTATCATTTAAAGTGTACAAATTAGGAGAACTGAACCAGATCTAAAATACTTTCTGAAGCTTACCATATTATGTCTGACCTTTCGAAAGAGAATTTAGTCTTGTCATCTGGTCACTTCAGAGAGACAAACCTCCCATTTATGTTGCTATCAACTGAAATGCCAAATTAAGTTTAAAAATATCACATATTCCATGAATTTTTATTTGCTTGTTAGTGGGTATTATCATTCCTTATATAGAGATTTTAAGGCTGGGGAATAAACTCAGATGATCCAGGTTCATACGCTGTGTAATAACGGCTATTATCTCAACCATTTAATTAAATGATCTCATTGCACCTCTCTCCTACATTCTGGTCACATTCTAAACTATTGTGTCTATAAAAAGCAATGGCACATGCAGAAAATCTTGGTAGTCACACTAGACAAGCAAGATTACATAGACTGATGGAATAAATGTGGAAGTATAACAGTATCAGAAAAAAAAATAATTCAGGCTGCCAAAAGCTGGAAGGCACAATGTGTTTTATCCCCTTCAGAGTGATAGAAACCATTTTCCATACTTCATTAGAATAAACAGATACTCCATTCTTTAGATTCACCAGGGTAGTTTATTTGCAAGAGAAACGAGGGATATGGAATTATTACTCCAAGGTAAATA
The DNA here is from genome assembly GCA_013399175.1 of Odontophorus gujanensis. Taxonomy (NCBI): domain Eukaryota; kingdom Metazoa; phylum Chordata; class Aves; order Galliformes; family Odontophoridae; genus Odontophorus; species Odontophorus gujanensis. The sequence continues at coordinate 239,691 of VXAB01012423.1, forward strand.
TGATGCTGAACTTAAGGCTTTACCTGACTACAATTAAAGCACTGAGAATAGTTTCTGGTAAGAAATAGGCAATTCTGGTAAATGGACTTTATTTATTGTGCTATGCATACACACAGCATGATCTTCAGTTTCTTTCGTGTTCATTGGTTCCTGTAATCTATCTTCATGTAAGAAGGTGGTTAAGGTCTTAGATAAACATGCAAACCTTTACCAGGGCTAATTGCAAGTGGAGGATGTTGCAATAAGCAACTAATTATTTCTGTCAAATTATGAAAATAAAGGAATAAACGGTTAACTGATGCATTTTCTTAGATTTTTTTTTTCTAATTACAATAATATCAACATATGTAAAGCAAACGCAAAATTATTTTCAAAGATTATTTTTCATAATTTTTCACAGTCATTAATAACTGTTTCAGCTGTTCCTACTGTATTTACATGAGATGGCGTTTTAAAGACAAGTCAAACTGTCATTGTTAGCCTAACCTGCACATAGAAGACAATAAAGACAAGTTCACGTTAGCTCAATATATCAAGTGCCAAAATCCTTGTAAACCCAGTTAGGTCAATTTGTTTAAAAGCAGTACAATCTGATCAGCAAGTGATGAAAAGATTCTTTCCTTTGGTTGCCAACACTGATGTTAAGAGGATGAAGAGGAAAGATTTAGGGCATGAAAAATAAATCTATTTTCTTCCCTTCACAGAAGTAATAATAACAATAATATCCCCTCCAAGCTGCATATCAAATTTGAAATTGTATGTAGGATTTTTGATGGTATTTTTTAGTTCTGTGTCACAGAACACCTTAATACTATTCTTCACTTTCATTTATAGTAGTTAAGTATCCAGATATGTGGTTTATCAATTTTAATTAAAACAAAAAGCGTATTGTTCAAAATGTGCTCTTAAGTTTGCTGCCTGAAAAGTTATGTGTTAAAATCTGTGATTGAGATTTATAAATGAATAGCATGGATGAATCTGTTAGTCTGGAACAGACACTAAGATTTTACTCAGCTTTACTACTTAAAAGGGCTAAATCAAACAGTAGTTTCTGTTAGTTTCATCACCTCATTGCTTGTACCTCACTTACAGATTAAGTACTGCAGCACCACATCTTTACCATACTTGATCAGGATGCAACATTAAATAAAAATTCACTGTCGAAAGTAGAATTCTGGTTATTAAGCATTTCTGCTGCAATTTTTCTAATTAGTTACAAGCATAGCACACTACTTTGGTAATCAAACTTTTATAGAAAGGTATTCATCTTCCTTGGTTTAAATTATTTAACTGTTTAACTCTTATTTATTTATTCATTTAGGAACATACTAGAAAGCAATAACAGGCAATGAATAATGGTGACTGATAGTACCATTACTTAAGTTCTACCCAGATTTTAAAGATGTAAAAAAAAACCCAAACCAAAGCCAAAAATCTTCAGAATTCTGTAATGTGAGCATACGATGCAAATAACTAAAAAATCAGATAAAGTTTTGTGTTCAAATGTATTGGAAATGTATTCAAACACGTTAGAGATTGTTAGATTATAACATTAGAGACGGTGCAAGTTGTATAAAATTCTGCAACATGAGATGAATTTAGAAGAATATAAATTCAAGCAATCAAGTATCAAATAATCTTACAGTGATCTTCAATCAGAAATGCTACCTGGAAAAAAAAAAAGATAAAAACCCAATTTTTGAGGAAGTTAAAATTGGTAATGAAATGGGGAATATGTTAAAGGAAAATTCCTGTTCTGAGTGATAATTCAGGAAAGACACACTGACAAGATGTTAAATCAGTTTATTTCCAATATCTGTGATCTTTAAATGCTTGTAAAGATCATGTAAGAACATGTCATTAATTCTTAGTAGAGTATTTACTGTGGGTTAGGACACATTACCTATGTCATATTACGTTTCTTTCTTTAGCATCAACTGAACATTACAAACAGCAGATGAATTCTGTAGTTAACCTCTAGGTCTGGACTTCAACTTGACACTTTTCAGGGCCTGAATGGATTTTACCAATATCCATATTGGAACCTTTATAACTCCCTTTCTTGAGACCAATAGAAATATATTAAACTTTGTATAGGTCCTGTAGTATTTTAAAACAAGTCATCACTATGTACATCTACAGGCAATGTTATTTTGCTTAATGAACAAATTTCTGATGTCTTTTTTTTCTGGGACAAGGCAAGGTTAAGGAAAAAACAAAAACAAACAAAAAACACCAAACACAGAAGACAATGCAACCAAGACAAACAAGCAAACAAACAAAAACAACAAAACAAGAAAAAAAAAGGAAAAAAAAAAAGCCCTGACCCTTATTACTGTTAGCAGTGAAGATTTAACCCATACAGTTGTGATGTTATATTTTCTCTGTCTTAGAGTATACACAAATGGCTAGAGATTCTTGATGGTTTAGTAAGCATCAGAGCCATTTAACTTCAAATCTTACTTGACTTCTAGAGTATCCTGGACACATAAAGACTCCTTGATTTAAATATGTACTAGATGCATCTCAGAGGAAAAGGAACGCTGTGCCATGGAACGGTGGTCTTTGCATCTACAGATGAAAAAAAACCAGCTTCATTCCTAAAAATCAACTTAAACTCCTGTACAGCAGAACACTAGAGCACAGGAATTCTCAGCAAAAAAAAAAAAAAAAGGAAGAAAGTGAGGGCAGCAACCCTTTGCTTCTCCCTTACCATGCTAATCTTATTACCGCAAACGATGTAGCCAGGAACAAACTGCAGTTGAATGGTTCTTGGCTTCCTAAAGTATCATTAGGAAACACAATTGTTGTTACCTTGAGCAGATTACAAAGCCTCTGTCACTCCAGACAACTCAGTAGTTTTCGATAAATTAATTGGCAATGCATTATTTCTCCAGAATTTTTAAGGAGCTTTAGAAATGCACTAAACACAAGTCCAGAGTACTTTTTCATTGAATTCTCTAATGGATTGACTCGGATACTTTATATTGTATTCTCTACAAAATAGCCTAAGCAAAAACCTACTGGAGAGGCATTACTACAGAATAACGTAGCAGCAAAAGGATATCTTGACAACATGTAACACTAAAGTGATGCCTCATATCAAACAATGAGTCAATACTCTACTAGCAAAGGCTAATGAAAAAAAAAAGCAATTTCTAACAGATAAGTCAAATTGGAAATTCACATTCATATCTGACACTCTGCTTTCAGTGTGTATGCTGAAAAACACCTGATAACATTTGGTGATTTAGAGCAGTCTACATAAATATGCAGGAAACCAAACGAGTTTCATCCACCTTTTAGTCTTTTGATAAAGCAAATATAAATAACACTTTTAGTAACAACAGTTTCACTTAAATATTGAAAAAAAGACTTTTGATACTCATATGCACTTTCATCCCCAAACCATTCACAGAATAACTTTTGAAGCCTTTTTTAATTAATAACTTAAGAAATCTATGTTTATTAATATAGTAAACTATATTACTGGAGAAATACAGTAGTATTATTTAGATTATAGTCATGGATACTATAACTTTTAATCATCTCACAATATTCAATCTTTTTCTTTCTCAGTAAATCATGGTATTGGAAACCTGAATTTGCATAGAGGTTTCAAGTTTTGTTTAAAACAAATAAGCCAAAGCAAATGAGTTTAACAATCAAGGAGAAAAGTATTGAAAAGTATTGAGTGAGAGTCAGCTAACCAAGCCTCATGTTCCTTTACTGACAAGGAAACAGTCAGTTATCATTTTAACACGTATAGACAGAATACTATGACATATCCACAGATATATAGAAGGAATATAGCTAAAAAAGGAAAAAAAAAGTAAGTATTTTTTAATGTAGATGCATAACTTGAATACTTAATTCTCAAGAATGTGATTTACTCTGCTTTAGAAACTTACAGTTTGTAGACATTAACACTGGATATATCCAAACAGATTCTGATCAGATTTGAAACTTTCTGGATTTGATTCACACTACCATCTCCAATTGATTTTCTACAGCTGGTAGTAAAGAGATAATTAGCTCAGAAATGGGAACATTTTCAGAAAGTGGAAGCACAAAGCAGCAAAATAAATAAATTAATAAAAACTAACTACAACAAACAAACAAACAAACCCACAAAAAATCATGGCAATACTTCAATCTCCATTTGATGTTTTTCTAAGTGCCTCCGAAACAGCACTATCTAGAGTTTAATTACTGAACGTAAAAAAGTAATAATAAAAATACCATTTTATCTCATGTTAAAGTATTACACAGAATGACAGAACTGTAGGGCTGGAAGGGACCTCTAGAGATCATCTAGTCCAGTTGCCCTGCCAAAGCAGGACCCCTAGACCAGGTTGTAAAGATAGGTGTCTATGCGGGTCTCGAATGTTTCCAGAGAAGGAGACTCCACCACCTCTCTGTGCAGCCTGTGCCAGTGCTCCATCACTGCACTGTGAAGAAGTTCCCATGCACATTAGTGCAGAACTTCCGCTGCTTCAGTTTGTGGCCATTTCCCCTTGTCCTATCACCACAAACTGCCTCATCCCTTCGCCTTCTGCTCCTTAGATATTTATAGGCATGGATCAGATCCCTTCTGAGTCTTCTTTTCTCAAGGCTGAACAGACCCAGGTCTCTCCACCTTTTCTCATAGGAGAGGTGCTCCAGGCCCTTTATCATCTTTATAGCCCTCCACTGGACTCTTTCCAGGAGATCCCTGCCTTTTTTGTACCCAGGAGCCCAGAACTAGACACAATAGTCAGGTGAGGCCTCACCAGGGCAGAGTAGAGGGGGAGGATCACCTCCCTTGACCTGCTGGCCACGCTCTTTTTAATGCATCCCAGAAAGCCATTGGCCTTCTTGGCCACCAGGGCACACTGCTGGCTCATGGCCAGCCTGTCATCCACCAGGACACCCAGGTCCCTCTCCTCAGATCTCCTCTCCAGCAGCTCATCCTCCAACCCTTACCGGTGCATGCAGTTATTCAGTTATTTCCCCTACATTGTACCAATATAGAATATTTCAGAATACTGTAGCTTCATTTTGTCTTGGTCCATTGGTAATCAGGATTAAATGCTTTAGAACACTATGAAAAGACATTTTACTTTGCAGAGGACATATTGTCTGAAGACATATAATTCGTCTAGAACAGTGTTTTAAGAATAAATGTATGAATGTCTTCCTTATATTGTTGCTAACATATGTATTATTAAATGCATTCTTATCTGTCTTATATATCTAGATGTTTACTATTTCTCTTGGGTGGCCTCCTCTTGAATAAATTGTTTGGCAGGAAATAAAGGAATTGACAATTAAATTACAGCTTACTTAATCATACTTCATAGTCAGTCCTAAGAAAATTATTAAAAGACAATTATACTTACAAATACTGTAAATTCTCTTTTCTACAGCAGATATTTACTTCTTTGTTGTTGTTCCCCTTCCCTCAAACTTTAAGATCAACTCTACAGTACGTATCTAAGGAGTACAAAGAAAAACAAAAAATTCATCCTATTTTTAAATACTTGCTTTTGTTAAAGGACCTAGGTAATCATTGCAATTTTTAGACTTCAAGGAGATGATATAGAAGGTGATGTAACTGCGATCCTAAGGATAATTAGGAATTTCAAATTATAGGACTCAGTTCTGCACCAGTATGACTTAAAGAATTTGGTATGGATTTCAAGTTAATAATACACATTCAAAGTGAACATTCACGGCCACAGTGCCAGGGCCACAGTGCCAGGGCCACAGTGCCAGGGCCACAGTGCCA
>VXAB01012423.1:245475-264094 GCA_013399175.1 Odontophorus gujanensis
AGTGCCACGGCCACAGTGCCATTCAGAAACTTGGTTAGGGTCCTGTGGTACCATGACTATCAGTCAGGCAAGTAGATACAAGATCAGCAAAAGTTATGACAACTTATAATAGACTTTATTATATCAAGATACCAACATATCAGTTCAGTCTATCAACTCATAAAATGGACCACACTCAATTAGTCTGATGGTGCGAGTGTTTTCTTGTCAAAAACTTAAAATGATAAAAAGGATAGCATAGATTTTCTCAATATTAATCAAGTAATTTACAGATAACCATCAAACACTGGTAAGTATTAATAGATGCTTCGACTTAATGAACAACTAGTGAACATTTCCAAGTATGACTTCTTTTTAACTCAACTGTAGAAGATCCAGGAGCTGCACTAACCCAGAAGGCAGTGTAACTTGAAATAGACGAACCTTAAACTCATGTCTGAAGAGATTTATTTTGCTAGACTGGCCAGCAGAGTGACAGTTTTCAGAGCTGCTGAAGCTCTGATACGAGTTGTTATCAACTTGAACATGCGAAAGCAAGGCTATCTGCATAAAGCAAATAGGCTGACCACAAACTACTAGTCCATGCTTAAGCTATTGAGCACATGTTTAGTATTTTTTTTATATTTTCAAATGCACAAAAAACAGTAATTTGCCTGCATTCTGGTTTTGTTTTTAAAAAAATGAAGCAAGCAGTTACCCTTACTGATTCTGATTCCTTATCCAGGCAACAAAGATACAAAATTTACTGATTATTTTTCATTATAAATCTCAAGAATGGACACTTTTATCAACAAATTATGTAGTTGAACATTATGATACAGAATATAGTAATACACAGAATGAAATAGCATAGTAAAGAATAAAAAAAATAATAGTCTGGGTAAAATAGCAATGTTGTGATGGTTTGTTTAAAAATGGCAGAAAAAAAAATCCAATTAACTTTGAGTAAATATCAAAGATCTCACTCTTCGAAACATATTCAATTAAATGCATTACAAACCTCTTCCTTTCATGAGATAAGTAAGGTGCTATATGTTTGAATTTGCAATTATTTCAATCTACTGTTCATTGAAGAAAGAATCAGTTTACACTTCATACACATCATTTATATAGACTCACAATATTTGTTTAAATATACAGAAAGATTGCCACAAGTGTATCACAAGTGTAACGTGAGTGATCTTAAAGATGGCACTTAAGAATAGTATAGAAGATGGTATATTTGGATAGGTCTATACAGATAGTGCACAAATATTACAAAAGGAACATGGCTCACCTTTCAGATGGAAAAGGCTCGCGGTGGACTCCACTTAGGAAGGATCTCCAAGAAGAGATCCTTTCCTGGTGGTGGTCAGCCCTTAAATGGGGCCTGGGGAGAGGTGGAGCCAGGCTCCCCCCCTTCCAATCACACAGGTATTATCACCTCCACCTGTGCCCCCATGGCTGACTCGGTGCTCACCTCAGGTGACCAATCAGTGGTTCAGGCCGTGATTCAGCAGTTCCCTTACACACAAGGTTATACATACCTAGAATGAAAAAGCATAAGGGCAGTTCAAAGTGTATTCTTCCCTGGTTCAAATGACCTAGAGTAAAAGCTATATTCTCACAAACATTGACCCAGAAATACAACATATTGTAACACTAGATTGTCTTGATTAAAAATAATATAACCTATATAAGAAAATAAAATACATTTAAATATAGTTGATCAATGAAACGTGAGATAATGAGACTTCAGTAGAATGAAATATTCTGGCTCAACAGTTTAATTAAGGTCACACTTGCACTGGCTGCTCTTTAATCTTTGTTCTTTAACATATACTGAAATATCAGCAAAATGGTGATGGAATGTTAACAAAAAATTAGAAAGAAAATAGAATAGAATAAAACAATAAATGGACATGGTAAGCCAAAATGAATATTTGTTCAAAGATTCTGTTTTTCTTCATGAAATGAAAAGGCTGCTAGACCTCCACTCTTTTACTCTTCCACAGTCCCAAGCGGATTCTTATATGGAGAACTGAGGTACAATGACCAAGAATTGAACTACAACATAAACTTTAAAGCCCTAATTTTATTCCAACTTTCTAGTATGGCTAGGGAAGGAGAAAAAAATAAATAAATTATAAATGGCCTCTATTATCTGCAGCGGGTTGCTCCAAAAGTAATGCCTCCTATATTTCCATGGAAAATACAACTGATGCAGAGTTAAATGACAACTATTTGATATAGAAAATTTTCAGCTACAAAACTCTATTTTTCAACATAGTGACCACCACTAGCTATGTGTTTTCACCAGTGATAAACAGGAGTCTGCAAGTCACAATTGAAAAAATCTGCATGGCTGTCAGGAATATAGTTTGTCTTTCATGTGGCCACTGCTGAAACACACCACTCAATACCTCACCATGCTCATGGTGACTCATGGTGACTGTTTGGTCTCCAGAAACATTAAGCAAGCATTGATGAATGTCAATGGGTACCATTTTTTCTTCTGTTACACACCTTTACTTCATCTGCACTTCCATGTCAGATTCCATTTTTCAGGCTATTCTTTGTCTGCCATCCATTGCACAGCAACAAAATGGAATTAAATATTGAAAGGAAAGTTCATCCTCTACTGCCATGCCACCAGCACCCACCTCCAATGCCATGAATCAACTGAATAAAATAGGAGATATTACTTTCAAAGCAGCCCTCATAATGTTTATGATAACTCTAATCAGATGTTTAAGTCTTTTTCCACACTTCTTATGCAATAGAGGCAGAATTCTTCTGTGGACTATTCAATGGCTTTTGATACTGTAAAAATGGAGCTGACTTTCTTTAGAGGAAAATGAATATCATGCTCTTCAGCTATGAGACCACAGGAAACATTACTGAAAAGAACTGCTACTAACTTGGGAAAACAAAACCAGAAGTTATCAGTAGATTATAAGGATAAGAATTCTAGAAACATACGCAGACTTCATCAAGCAGAAAACTTCATGCTGAACTGAGGAGAGAGGTCTGTAATACATGAGAAAGGAGAAAGCCCACTTCAACTCCACAGATTGCACAGTAGTTGTGCAACAGAAAGATTAGCAGAGTGCATTATATTAACTTTTATATCTTTTTCACTACTGTTGTTCAATTGTATTTTTACAATCATAAAAACCACTGTAGCTTCAAGGTAATCCTAACTTCACAATTATAAAAACAAAGAAACAACGACAAAAATAATATAAAATAAAAACAACAACAACCCACAAAATACTGTAAACTTAACAGCAACAACAACAAAAAAGAAAATCGAAGTAAAGCCATGATTGTTCTTTTTCCTGAGACATAATTATAGATCTCAATTACCAGATTTTAAGTCTAAAAACATATGCCTAAATATATATATATATATTTATATATATATATGTATATATAGAAATAACGTGGGAACGTTAAAAATAACGGCTGAAGAGCTACTAACAAAACCTCTTCAACCAGCAACAAAGAGAAGCGTTGGATATAAATGAGTGTCTTATTCAAATCCCTATGACAACTGCATAAAACCTACTGGTAGAAATCAACAGCATGAAGAAGTGAAGGTGATGAACTGAATACTTAAGAATAAAGAGACATCAAATAATTCTGACACCACACGTTAGAGAGAAGGAAATACAGGCATCCCATACAAAGCTGTGGAAACTAGTGATTGACTTATGCATTAGGGATAGATGGATAGGTGGATAGATGAGTAATTTCAGAAGAACCCAGAACTGTTACNTTTATATATATATATGTATATATAGAAATAACGTGGGAACGTTAAAAATAACGGCTGAAGAGCTACTAACAAAACCTCTTCAACCAGCAACAAAGAGAAGCGTTGGATATAAATGAGTGTCTTATTCAAATCCCTATGACAACTGCATAAAACCTACTGGTAGAAATCAACAGCATGAAGAAGTGAAGGTGATGAACTGAATACTTAAGAATAAAGAGACATCAAATAATTCTGACACCACACGTTAGAGAGAAGGAAATACAGGCATCCCATACAAAGCTGTGGAAACTAGTGATTGACTTATGCATTAGGGATAGATGGATAGGTGGATAGATGAGTAATTTCAGAAGAACCCAGAACTGTTACACTGCACACAATGAATAGGAATCATTAGCAGAACAAAATAATTTAAAATCTAATACGACTATCAGTGCTGAAACAGTAACCTCTGTAAAGAGTCCCACAAGCTTGGGGAACATAAGCCATTAATAAATGTTTTGAAATTAAGCATAATTGTTTCTTTTTTTCAGATTCTTTATGTATCTCTGAGTCACTGGGGAAAGAGAAAAATGATTTAGAGATAGATTTTAAGTCCGTTTTTCTTTCATTTCGGCAGATTGAATTTAATAGAAAGATTATGCAAGTCTCACTGCCTCTTCCCTCCATCATGCCAGTTCGAGTGGAAGATTTTTTATTATTCAAGGTCAATTAAGCCATGCAAATGCATTCTAAATGATTTTACGGTAGTAATAATAACTCTCTCCTCAACAGGATGTGCTGAATTTGTAAAAAAAAAATAAAATAAAAACCTTTAATAAAAGGTGCTTTCAAATTTTATTATCTGCTCAAAATAACTAAATAGTCCAATGAGTATAATAATCTTGACCTGGTAGCAGCATAGGTCAAGATTTTTATATTCACAGAACTATTTAGGTACAGAATTAGCAGAAATTTGATCCATAGCTCTGCTCTGAGAGCTACAGTGATGTACATTAAAAAAAAAAAAAATCATACTTACTGCAATTATAGCATTTTTACAAATCTTTTAAATCAAGATTTTTAGAAATAAATAAAGTTCTGACTACATTCAGTCCTAAGAAATTGAAATGTGTCATTTCTTATTTATAACCTCTTAAAACTATGTATTTTGATGATAATATATGTATTTTGATAATAATATATGTATGTTGATGAAAATATATGTATTACATGAACTGCACTTGAACACCTGACCTTAATGAAGATGACTTTGCCAGTGGAATTTTATCATAATGTATCACAACGTCATGGTAAAATATTCCTAGTCAAGAGAGCTTTTTTAAATCCAATGAAACAGCACTTCCCATACAGCTCCAATACTCTGCTGCCAGAACAACAACAAAAAAAGACATATTGACCAAAGATCAGCTTTACATCAAATATCTTCTGTTTGTGCAGTGTGGCACAGGATGAGGGCTCTAACTGTGGCACCATGAAGTCAAGCTCTGGAGTATTAACTCAGTCATGCTGCATTCGTATTAAACACATACAGCAGTCACATAGCAATTACACTTCTACTGTTATATTCATAGAGTCTCACCCAGAAAATCATAACTGTTAAAAAGACAAGGAAACCACATCAACCCCTTTCTTCACTGTTTCTGATAACGTGTACCTATCCAGTCCCTTTCAGAACAAAAGCTTTGTAGGTTAGCCTTGAAACAACTGACGATGATTTCAATGAACTTGAAATCGTCAAGCTACAACACAGAAAAATCAACCAGAATTAACCCATTAACCAGATCCTTCTGATATAAACTATGTGTAAAGGAGATCACAACAAAACAAAGAGAAAGGGTCACACAAAAAGTACACTTATTGAATGAAACAATAGCATCATGATTAAGTGCCCATACTCTCATACCAGTATAAAAAACAGTTTGAAAATGAGTTGTGTTTGCAATTGGGTTCTTTTTTTCAGGTAGGAAGAGGGCAAGTAATTGTTCTATCTTACCTGCAAATATCAGAGGCTGGCAAATGACAGCAGTGCATTATAAATAATTCTTGAAAGATACAAGTATCTATATTTTAATTATTTTCCCTAGTTTATACAGGTGTCCATTTTGCTTCACCAAACAATGTATTTCATTGCAGATCCGTATACTATAAATCTCTCTCAGCTAGAATTGTATTCAATTCAATCTTAGTAAAAATATGACACTGAAAGTCATTTCTTGGGAATCAGGGTTAGGACTAAGGCATGGTTGTTTTTTGTTAGTTTTTTGTTTTGTTTTGTTTTTAATTGAATAAATTGTGGGGATTTTAGTGTGAAAAATAACAAAATGAAAGATATTCATTTTATACTATTGAGATTTAGATGGAATCTTCCATGTTGCTCAGATATTTAACACAAAATTCTTGAAAATTGCAACTCTCCACAGTTCACATTGTATTTAGTCCATGACTTCTCTGATAGAGAGCTAACAGTATTTACAACATATTTATGTTAAAATCATAGGCCCAAGAATTCATTCACAATTCCCTCTTTTATATAATTATGACGTCCGTGAAAAATGTAGATGCCTCATTGCATGTGCACATTTAAAATGTGATTGTATTCACATCTGTACATTATTTAAAGTCATATAATACATACAAATAGAGTCCTCAAGCTACTATGAAATGCCTAACACCTGGCAGATGAGATAGCAGCTCAACATAGTTTAAATACTGTATATTAATTCACTTTTCTGAGGCAGTCAGGCTGTGTAATTGCTAAGTCATAAACTTGAAAATATGACTGCATAAAACATTCCCCTTTAGATATATCTGACAGAACACAAGTAATGTTTAAACATTTGTACTTGATATCTAACGTCTTAACATATGCTTCCTTCATCATCTTGATTACTCTTTTCTGTTTCTTTTTCATATCCTTTTGCATTGTGATGCCATTTACCTGGCCAATTACCTGGCATCCCCTTGCTTTTTCGATTTTTTTTTTCCATTCTCCATTATGTTTTCTCTCACTTTTCTTCATTTTGTTCTGACAATTGCATTCAGTACTTTCCACGTTCCCTTGAGTATATCTGATGGAAAAGGAGTGCCATTAGTCTGTAATATCACTGGAATCTAAATTGTGATTGCATCTAATGAATGAAGTCAAGCCTCTATGTCATTTGAGTTGCCATGTCAGATGGTCTTACACTGACAGAGTAAGTTTTGTGCATCTGCCCCAGACTGAAGTGGGATGAATAAGAATTGCAACTTGCTCTTGGGCATTTTCCACAGCTTCAGCTGCACTTATATAAAACTTCCCCATGCTTATGATTTTCCATTTAAATATGCAAAACAGGACAAAGATGAGTAACTTGGCAGACAGTTTGAGGAGGAGTGAGATCAGAAGTACAATACGGTCTACACGTTGATACGTGAAATCCTTTTCAGGAGCTTTTGTTATCAGACACATAAACATGGTTGTTTTAATCAATGTTTCAACAGTCATTCTAATCTAGTTCTTCAAAGGTGAATGACCAAATTAATGTTACGTGCCAGCAGAGGTATAAAATCTTAATTTTGCTATGGTATTTTTACCTCATTTTACATCGCACAAAAATACATGCAGAGTGCTGGTAGTTCTGCTAGATTCCAGAGCCGTACATACAGTTTTTATGCGTTCCTCGTGAGTGCTGTAGGACAGATAACTGTGGTGTTCACATTTAAGCTCTTCAGTGAATCATTGTTCGTAATGGAAAAGCTTTAATGAAACTGTGGCTGTTGGAAAAATGCCAAGTTTCCAGAAAATGAAACATTTCAGTCAAAATAAGTCAGCTTTGATATAACATCTACTGGGGAAGAAGGGAAACCGTGCTAATCGTTTAAGAGCTTCAATTGGGATGTCAGAACATGTACTCAGCTATCACACATCTGATATGTTTGAAGCTTTATTAATGCTTGCCTCATCTCTCCTCCTTATTCATCTTCTCTGCCTATAAAAATCAACTCCTAGGTGAGCTCCCTCACCCTCCTTAAAAAGAGATGGGAGGGTACTTGGAAAGATGAAGTTTCATAGTATACAGACTGTTTCCTATATAGCTTCAAACTTAGGAAGTCAAGTGAATCTCTTAAGTACAACAGGGAGAGTCTCTCTTATGAATAGGGGAATTATAATGTACTTTTTTCTACGATACCCTAAATTATAAAAACCACACTGTATAGTAATGTGTGTTCAGTATATGGGAAATCTTCCAGAATTCTTTCAGAGGTACGTACTGATACTTTTTGGTAATAGTTGCTCACTGGGAAAAAAAAATCTGCATAGTTTAATTACATATGCATAAAATTAGCAATCTTTCATAAAAGCAATCTTTCAAAGAATTCCACCTTTAATGTTCTCTTGTTTGAATCAGGGAGAACACATGCTGTATATAATTCTTCCCTTGCATATCTTTTACAATAAACTGTTTCTAGATGTGTATATCTTCAGGTATTTCAATATGTACATGTATGCACACTAACTAGCAACTGTTCTGTTGTTCTCTCTTACTGCTGTAAGTAGTATATTCTAATAAAGTTGTTTTAAAAATCTTTATCCTAAAAAATCCATGTTATTCCATAATGTGGATTATCACCCATTAAAATAATGAAATCAATCACTGAAACCACAGTGGAGTTTGTGACTGTATTTGTATATGTACATGATAGTTACAAAAGAAAACATGCATTTATAAAAATGGGCCATTTGAGTCATTAAGCAGATGTGCTCTCTGCCCTGTATCAGGACAAATTTCCAAAATGAACAGTCATCTGCTTCTGCAGATGGAGAGTGCTGAGGGAGGATTAGAGCTTTCCCGTTGCTCATTGTAAACAGACTCAGCCCCAGAGAAGCACAGAACAATCTCCACCGATTAACTGTCATCACAGGAGCAACTTACTGTAAAATGAATGTAATGTCTCTGAGCATATAGTGACTGGCCTATATGACATGTGCATTCACAGAGTATTAATCTGAATCAATTTCATGCATACTATTAATGTAAAAGAAACTTACCATTATTGTATTTAGTAAGAAGCAACAATTCAGTTTGTAGTCTCCAAGAAGATTGCCTAACTATCATTTATTTTCCCATATGTAAAAAGAGGAAGAAACTATCATGCAGTTAGTCAAAAGAACGCTGTGATACTGATAAATACTTTAGTGCTTTAAATGATTGTTATTGAGCTAGGGAAATAAACTTTATAATCACCAACATAGAAATAAATGTGCTACAAACAAGAAAGGATTGTTTTACTGCCTGAACACTAGAGTACTGTTGAGACTAATCTTTATTACAGATAACCACAGTGCCACAAGTGATAAGTAGTCAATTATCATAAGTTCATCCGAAACCAGAATTTAACTTTCTAAAAGTACAAAAAAAGCTCTGTTTTGTAGAATTAAGACAGCATAAAGACTGAGATGCCAAAACAAGCAAATAAATCCAGTGCTCATCACACTGCTTTTTTGGATGAATTGATTATGTATTTAATTAAAGAAAGTGCTGTACTAAGGGAACTAAGGAAGACTGCACCTAATCTGCAGGGAGTTTGGAACATTCTTACGGTAGTACTGGCTTCATTCTGCTCCCTGTGGACACTCCACAACAAGCTGGGTTGAAAATTGCAGTTGAAATTACAGTTTTGGACCCTTTGACAGAATACAAAATACAGCGGTATGGAACTAACAGTTTTTTTGGATGTCCCGGGGAATATATTAACATCATTGCAACTGAGGAAAAATTGTGGAGCAGCAACAGTAAAAAATCAAAATAAATGCAGAAGATTTCATTCATCTAACTTGACAAATGTATTGGGATTTGATAATTAATAAACAATGAGGGGAGGGTACAATATGCATTTATGTCTTTACAGTCAGAAATCGATGAAGCCAGAAGATAAAATATAACAGAACAAGTAGAAGACACAATACTTCTGCTTGAGGAGACTTTCCTTATTCAACATTTTTTCCTGGATATATTCATTTCTTCATAGGATAAATTAAACAAATAAATGGTAACCAACATAAATATTATTTAAATAGTCAAGCATAAATAAGGATGGCCTTCTCAAAATTATAATAGGAAAGACTCTGATTCACTACAGTTGATGCATGTTCAGCAATTTCAGATTTATAGCTACTAATGCTGCGTATTAAATCCAGTGCGGCAGGTAGACGTGGTAAGTGAGGCATTTAAAGTGATATAGCAACTTAAAACTAATTACCTGAGAAAAGATTCAGATCTGCATGTATTAACACATGCAAAATTCTTCATAAGTTTGTATGGCATGGCTGAAGGCCATGAAACCATCATCTAGGAAATTACTCTGAACAAGAAGTTCCATCCAAATATTCTTGTTTTACTAAAGAACAATTATTCTATTTATGGAAGGCATTCTGGACCAAGTACTCTCTATTAAAACAACTAGAAAAAAATACATTTCCTCTAGAAAGAGTATAAGAAAAATGTAATACAAGTAATCCTTCACTAGAATTCTTTGACTAGTGTGCGGCTGGCAGCAATTATGAATCTGAAGTGACAAAGTGGAAAGGTGCTATCTGAAACTACAGTCATACAGCAACATGGATATATGACAGGTCTGAAGGCAGACACTTGAGCCTTGCTGCTAAATACATTCTCATCTTTTTTTTTTTTTCTGCAAGCACAAAGAGAGGCAGTAGGGAATCTCCTGGAGGAAGACTGTTATCTCAAATAATCTTCACACTTCACATACAAGACTTCACGTACAAGACCAGTGAGAAAATACTGAACAATTACTGGACAATTTTACTTGTGGTTTGAATCATATTTGTTCAAAGACTTGATAAAAGAAAAATTATTTAAACACAAATAGAAATATGAAGGGATTTGTTTTGTTTTAAATGCATCATGTTTAAAACCATGCTTTCCTCAGTATTATATTACCTTGCTACCTTGTTATAGTGCTGAATTCCACTGTAAGTTCAGATCCAAAATTTATACAAAAATGATTACATTTTCAAAAGCACTTTGTGTTATGCAACCTCTGTTTATTTTGAAATCAGTGATAAAAAACAGTGCTTCCAACTGTAATACAAATTAAGCAATTCCAACTTTTTCTGAAAATCCTATCATAAGAACAGGAGCTGTAACAAAATCTACAAGGCCTCAGCCTTGCTTTTGCAATAGACTTGGGATGTAGTGTCTCCATAAATACATAGCTGTGCTCTCCTCTGTTAACTGCTTCTGGGTTTCCATTCTGATCTATACATATAGATCATTTACTTGTCTAACTCTTTCAATTTCAGGTCAGCCTTAGAAGCTAACAAGCAGTAAAATCAGATTTGTAAGATTACCTGTTCTTCCCAGAAAAGTAAGGTTCAGAGTCCTAACGCATGGTCTGTCATTAACACTGCACTAAGCCTTTCCACAAATGGACTGGATTCCCTAAGTTAGGAGTAGGGATACACTCCAGCCTATGAGAAGCCAACTACTTTTACAGAGCAGAAAAGAAAATAGACCTCATCAGCTAATCAGCACTCGGTTGAGGACAAAGGTTAGTGAGCAATGCTTGTCAATTAATAGTCTTTTGATAGCCTTTGTGAATACTGACATGAAACTGTACCTATTCAAAAGAGCTATCATAATGTTTTATTTATTGTTCACTGGTGATTGTTTAGTTTCCTCTGATAACTTCAGTCACTACAGTGTATTTAAACAAGGGTTAAATTCAGCCTTATGTGTCCCATGGCTCACAGTGGGAATAACCCACCTTTTCTGGCAGTTGCTGTATTATATAGAGAAGTGTGACTTTCTTCTCTTTTGGGAGTCTTTTGAACTTGTATAAAGTCACTATTCCCAAGTGATTACTTCCTTTCTCAATCAATGCAACAAAAGATTATCACATAAAAAAGAATCCCACCGTGATTTTTCTTTTGAACACAGGCAATGCTGAAAGCATGCATGCAAAAGCTGTCATCTCTTGCCCCTCTCTGCTATCTATTAGCTCCACAGGATAGTAAAAGAAAAGAAGCACATTAAAGATTTCTACATCATCAGGGTGAATCACTTTTTTATTATTGTGAGGATGGCATTGATAACTGGAGAAAAGGAAGAACATACCTGCAGTTTGTCAAATCACTGCAATAATGTGAAGTCTAGAAGGAATTTTAAAGGAAAAAATAAAATTCCACTTCTCAGTATATGAGGGTCAGTATTTTACCTCCTCTTTCTTAGCCACTCCAGATAGTAAAGTCTTTTAGGATTTTTCTCCTTCCTCTTCCTGTCTGAGAATCTTTTATTTTGATGGTGATTTCTGCACATCTACACCTAGAAACAAATAGAATACCTATCAAAAATGTGGTTTACTGAGTAGAGTTTTCTTAACTTAAAACTGTTATCTATGTATCACCTGTCTCTCACACGGCTAGGGAAATGTAGACCATCTGGTTGTGTTTCCATTTCTATCCTGGCTGTTCACTGGAAAATTTTAGTACAAGTGATATTTTCCAAGAGATACTCTAACTATGGTACATTAACTGTAAGGGAACGGACAGAACTTACTCTGAAATTCAAAGAACTTGAGAGGCTTTTGTAAGTAAAGGCCTTTGTGTAAGTAAAACACCTTAGTAGGTCATCAGACTGATACCAAGATCCCTGGCTTCAGGCCCACACCGCAAATGCTGCGTGTGCATTTTAACCATTTAGCTGTAGAACTCACAATAATCCCCAAAACTGTGATGGGACCACCAGGATCACTGTCTTCCATGAGCTGACACTGTCAGCATCAGATTTCCCTTAGCTCTCTCCTACTGCTCAAACCACAGCCTGTACTTCTGCCTACTCAGTAGTTCATATCAACAGGAAATTGGGAGGATGAATCAATTGGCAGTTTCATAAGCTGTACAGGTTGGGCATTGTCATAAGGAAATAGATGTGGTCAGAACATTCTCCCTCATACTGGGAAAATTCTGGATCCTAGCCTTCTGGTTCTTGGGCAGGCTTTATAATAAACAGGTTATTTTACAAGAGCTGGGGAAATCTCTTTCCTTGATATTTTGGGTTGATGTCAATGCTTTTTGTCAGCATTAGCTTTGACTTGGGGATCTCAAGGCCTAATGGATTAGTTCTCTCAGCAGATTCAAAGAGTTTTAAACTTCAGGAATTACAGCTTAAGTGCCTACTTCTTACATGGGCTTGAACATCTATCAGCTAGACCTGTAAATTTTTGGAGCATGTGCAGCAATTTGGCTTTATTTACCAACTATACATAGACATTTCCAGACAAGAACTTGTTAAACTGCAGTGCGTTGAAACAGTCTGGAACACAGCCATTCCAGTTTCATCTAACTCTTCACTATTTATCACAGCGGCCAACAGAAGAAATACACTTTTATCAGAACCTGTTTTTAAGAAATTTACTTTTCACTGTCACAGAACAAGAAATCAGATTAACTGTGCGCACTTCTGTGTTTTGAAAACGAGTGATGAATTAGCATCTTTAAATGCTCTCAAATATATTTTTTATGGATAAATGAATCCATCAGAATAGTAATATATATGATTGGTTAGTTTTCTACTATTAGAGATGTGATATTTGCTTTGTCCAGCTGAACTGCTATAATTAAAACAGCATCCAGCAGGTATTCTTCAAATTGATTAAATTATCTGGGTCTAAATGGAAACTGCACATTTCTGACTCAGGATTGGAGTATCAATGGGAAAAAAAACCAAAAATTTTTGGTGCTAAGAAATCTATGGATAAATTTCAAGAATTCTGGATATTTAATTGTGATAGACATAGTAAAATGATTCAGGATTAAATTATTCTTCAAATCTAAAATCAAATAGTCTGATTCATTATCAATTTTATTTTTTCTATCAGTACACAAAAAAGCTAAATGTCCATTCCTCTAATAATTGGATACATACCTGCATTTGAGATGTGAGCTTTGTATTGGTAATTTTATCAATTACCATCCTCTGTCTAAACTGCTGTAGTGAAGAAGGTGACTGAGAAGTTTATGTTTGACAGCTGTTACACCATCTGGCATCTTTGACTTCCATGACCCTTTTCAATCTGGCTTTCAGCCTAGGTAAGGTACAATGACTGCACTGGCTTAATTGGTCTATGATCTCCTCTTGGCAAAGTACAGAGGTCGACTTTCCACACTGATTATTCTAGATTTGTCAGCAACCTTTGTTAACACGAACCATTAAGTTTTGTTGACTCATCTGCAGATTCTGGCAAGGATGGCCAAATATCAGTGTAGTGACTCTGCTCTCTCCTCCATAGGAGGTCTCAGAGGGTGATGTTGGGCAATTGCTCATCTACTCAGATGATTCTCATGAGTAAGTTTTTTCACCATCACACTGTTGCAATTCTTGTTCAATGTTTACATGAAGCTTCTCAGGAATAGAGCAGCATATTTGGGGATGTCCTTTCATCAAAGGAAATAAATGATGTTTAGCTTTCCCCTTTGTGCTTTTTCACTGTGCCTTTTCTTCTGATACATATGGTGAAGTTGACCCACCTTCCAGCACTTGACTAGAATGGAGATCGAGACAGACGTGGATTAAAATTCTACTCACACTCCTTAATTATTTGTAAGAAAGTTATTGTATGGAAATTGCTAGATCAGGGCCTGAGTACCAGGTGAGATGATGTGGCTTACCCAGATAGTTCAGGTTCAAGCAATGCAACCTGTGTCCATCCCTTTCTAGCAGCATCTGTTTGGAGGTTGTAGCCCTTTTGAGACTTGGAAAGGTTGTGCCACTTTTCCTGTATTGCATTCTAAACTAAATCTTTATGAATACTTTTATTATTGTGTTCTTATCCTAGTAGAAGGCACTATCATCTCCTTTTCTTATGCTCTGCAATAGCTATATATGAGAGTGGAAAATTGAGGTAGACTTGAAAGGTGGAAGATAACTGCTGTAGGTTTACCGTCCAAAAGAATTATTTGACTCATTTATACAGTAGCGTAGATCAGAAAAATACAAGATATGCAATACTGCTAATTATACTGCTTGAAATGAGTAAATATTAAAACAATTTATTGTTTATAAGTTTATCAGGAATACTTCAGTTTGTAAATGTGAATTTATCTTTTTATATTATTATTTGTCTTCTCATAAAACTCTAAAACACTTGTAACTTATTAGGGTCAAAGAAGCAGAATAAATTAGCATTTCTGGGGGGGTTAAGTACCTACCAGGAAGTACTATCATTCATGGACAAATGCAAATGAAGAGCTATCCTTCTTAAAGAAAAAACATACAGCCACACATCTACCTTGTACTTGCACACAGCAACAGATGCTGCTAATACCTCAATAAAACCAGTCAACTTGAAAATAAAGAGAATGTGAGAAAAAGCATGTTCCAAGGAAAAGTTACATGGAACAAATACCTTGAACTAATATGATTCTAATATATTGAATGATTTGTTTATTTATGTTTACACTGGTTAAGTGTTTCTTGCCAATGAATCGATTGCCAACGTATGAACTTTGAATTGGACACTCTGTCAAGTATTTTCCAATTTTAGAAGCTATTATTGCCTGACTGCCCTATGCTTCTCAATATCATACTCAATCTTCTACATAAGAGTACTGGCAATCAAATTAGAGGTTATATTCATATGGAAAAATAGTGTGCAGTTTCAAAACATCTTCATTTTGAATGATAAAACAATAGCCAAACTTTCAGCTTTTATAAGCAGATATATTAGCAATAGTATTCTTTTTATCTGAAACTGATGTTTGAAAGTGGCTTTTAAATTGAATGATTACAATAAACATCAAGTCATATCACTCAGGAGATCACTCAGAAATTCATACCTCCTATCACCCCAAAATTACTGCTTACCAACCATCACATCAGGTTTCCAAATAGAAAGTAATCACAGAATCACAGAATTGTAGGGGTTGGAAAGGACCTCCAGACATCCTCTAGTCAAACCCCCGAGCTATAGCAGGCTCCCTACACCAGGTTGCAAAGGTAGGCATCCAGGCAAGACTTGTATATATTTACTAATCAACTTCAGTGTATTGTTCAGTTCCTTAGGACATTGTCAACAGCAAAAAGTAAACTTTTGTTCATGATGAATTAATATTACAAAGAGAAGAAGAGCTTATATCAGGTACTTTAATTAGCAAGTTGGTATATGTTTTAATTCTTTAGTAAATAATTATTTTAAAACTCTAAGGTTTTTTAACCAAAACCTGACATAAGGCAAGAGCTAAGGGAAAAAATAAACAAACCTCTAGTGACTTTTTTTTTTTAACAGTCTTTTTCATTTCTACTACTGCTTTACCTAGCCTATACCACTCACAGATCAAATTTGGATTAGCTGTACAGAAGATTTGTATTTCAAAATTATAAATTTAGAAAATTCCTTGAGATTTGGATTTCTGGTTTAATTCAAGATTTGAAGTTAGCAGTTAAGGAGTTCTTGAAGTTTTAAGAGAGAAACTAAAATTGTATGTTTAATAACATCTCTGATGACCAGTTCACTAAAGATCAACATTTCTTTCTAAGACTTAGCAGAGGTGGCCTTAAAAATATATAATAACGTGTATTAAACAGAACACGGAGGTATTTTGCCTATGTCAGAAAAATCTGTCACTTGTCACCTGTAATATTTCTGCTTCTAAGCATAGCTAATGCCTAGCAGACAGTCTACAACTTAAGTCCCATTTTTCATACCTGTGAGATTCTCAGAATGGAGAGTCAAGAGGAAGAACAATTTCTCTGGGTTCCACATGAGCTAAGAAATAAAAATGTACATAAATGATGGGAAATTTGTGCTTAACTGAGCTTGTTCAATTATATTTATCCCCAAAAGAGACAGAGAATAAAAGGAGAGTCTACTGAGGGCATTTCCCCTACAGGATTTTTCAAAGTAGCAGGGACTGTGGTCTTCTTTTCATCCATTCATCTTTCTGAACACATTGTTTCTCCTTCTTTCTTCATTGGTTGAAGTACTTGGAGGCTACAGAATTCCCAGTCTGCCTAATACACATTCCCCTTGTATGTAACCCCCCTTTTGTACCATGCATTGCATGTATAACTAATTCCAACTTCATGCTGCCCAGGGCAGAGAAGTTATTACCTGTTATGCCTGCGCATGAAGTCCAAAGTTCACAACTTCAAGCTGTTAATCAACTTCGGTAACTAAAGTCTTATCTGGTGGCAGTATACAGACATAAAGAGAGTAGAATTTGCATGTCTCTGGGTAACTTTGAGAACAAGCATAACTAGTTTGTAAAGACATCTTCATAAGCCTCTTTTATGTCAATAAATGTCATCTTTGGTGAATTTAATGTAAGGACAAAATAAGCAACCTACTTTGAAGGTGTAATATAACATATACTTTACAGTATCCACTTTTCATTTTATAATATATGAATGAGGAACACTTTGATCAGAATTGAAAGAAAACTTGCCCTCTATGTTCTTTCTCTCCATACAGTTACCATCTTCTCCTAGGACAAAAGTAACACTCAAAAAAGTGAGAGAAAATTCCTTTAAACAGTATTTTGGTCAGTACTGAGTTTATCAGTAGAAATTGTAGGATATATCATCCAAAAACTCATGCATAAGTATGATAAGGTATGTAATTTCTGTGGGCAATAAGTGGTAGATTTTTCTTTTATTCTTTCAAAGCTCCTCAACACCAGTGCAAAAGATAGCAATCTTTGTAAAGATCTCAAAAGACTTAGCTCTGAATTCTCTGAATCGGAAAAGGGGAAATAGTTCAGAAATCCAAGTTGTGTTGTAAAATGCATTTAGCAAACATGAAGCACATCCAGTACCAATGTCTGTTTTAACAAACAATGAATTAGATACTCAGGACAATCAATCTTGAAAATATTTAAGATGGTTCCTAAATTCTGCTGTATCCTGTGATACAGATTTTTTTAATCACGTGTTTTCTGGCAGGTAGTGTGAAGCTATTATTTTAGATAAATTCCATCAAACCTAAAAATAATCCAGAATCTTTCATTAGTTTATTTAAATGTAAACTACTGTAAACAGACTGTAGACAACACAACAATCACTGAAAAAAAATATTATCCAGATTTCCTGACATGGGCTCTTTTAAGAATAGTTGGGCAATAAACAGCCCTACATGGCTGCAGTTTGGCAGAATGGGGAACCCATTCTTCCCTAATTCTTCAGATTTTTATCCTCTCCATCAGCAGCTGGTTGCTGGGGCACTCCTACCTACCTGAATTGTCCTGTTTGTCAGAGTGACAGTAGCTGTTGGGGTGCCCACATTTAGATCATCAGGAGGAACAGCACATATGTCCTCTTACCGCTGTGTTCATGGTAATTAACCACTAACTTCAGAAGCTTGTTGAGCAAATTAAGTATCGGATGGGAGCTGCTGAACAAAGCTTTGAGCCAGAAGTCATTCTGGCATCTTACAGCCGGAAAACACAGGTATTTACCTGCTCCAAATCTGTGTACAGTCTGTTTATCATTCATTTCCACAGGGTATTTCCACATAAGTTTTCCCATCTATTCTAAGATAATTGCAGAGTGAAAGCAGAAACAGATTCTTTGCTAATCTCAGTACTCCAGCAGACAACTCATATTTCCTACATATTTAAATTTAAATACGAATCAGATATAAAGAACTGCAAAATCAGAGAGAAGGTCCAAAAAAGAATTCTGAACAACTTTCTCACTTTTTACTAGCATGCAATCATATTGATGTATTTCCCTTATCTGAAAAAAATAAAATTTAATAAAGAAAATTATTTTTTCACAATACAGTAAAGGATACTAGAAGGAAGTGACTTATTGGATTAAAAAACAAACAAACTATATATATCTATGTGTATATATATATATA
>VXAB01012424.1:0-24220 GCA_013399175.1 Odontophorus gujanensis
TTACTCTTGTTAAACCTCATCTGAATCCCTTCTGCCAAACTCTCCAGCCTGTCCAGGTCTCACTGAATGGCAGCATAGGCATCTGACATGCCAGCCAGTGCTTCCAGCTTCTTGTCATCAGCAAACTTGATGAGGGTGGACTCTATCCCCACATGAAGACCATTGATTAAAATGTTAAAGGCTGGAGCTAGCACCAATCCCTGAGGAACATCACTAAGTACAAACCTGTAACTGCACTCTGCTAATCACAATTCTCTTAGCTCTGCCAGTCAGCCACTTCTCAACCCACCTCACCATTCGCTCATCTGTTCCACACTTCCTCAGCTTTGCTATAAGCATTTTGTGGAGGCAATGTCAAATGCCAGGCTGAAATCAAGGCAGATTACATCCACTGCTCTATGCCCATCCACTAGCCAGTGATGATATCACAGAAGGCTACCAACACCCTGTTGAACCTATGTTGACTACTCCTGATAATCTTAGGATTGTCTAGAGTGAGGAAGTCAACCCTGTGTCTCAGGACTGCCTTCACCGAGAAGGAAAAAAGGTAATTGCCATGATGATATGATGTGGAATACTGATAACAAAAATTGTAAAACCATGAGAATGACTCAATTCTGAGAGGAGCAGAGGACCTTATATTTTAATTAGATCCTATGAGGAAAATGTGCTTCTTCCCTGGAGTCTGCATCAGTGACAATACCAGAAAACTTCCTGGACTGGTTCACCCTTCTGATTATTATTCTTTAGTAATAGTTCAGTCTAGCAGCAGTGAGGTTGCTGAGAGAAGCCTTAGGGTTATCAGAAGAGGATTAGGGTGGTGAGTGAATGGAGTAGGAGTAGAGGTGGCATTCCCCTCTGTTCCTTGAGTGTTAGGGTAGGATATTGAGAGGATCGGGGAAAAATATCTGATAAGTACATGGCTGAGAAACTGGTACCACCATAGAAATTTTGGTTTTTTTAGACCATTGGGCAGTTTACTCAGCAGCTGCCTTGATGGCTGAAGGTGGGTCTCACCTGTTTCAAAGAGGGAAACAGATTTTACCCCACAGGAGCTGGCAGGGCATTATAAACTAGATGTGAAGGGGGAAGGGGATGAAAAGCTTTGTTTGATGAGCTGAACCTGGGGGAACAATGTCAAGGTTAGAAGTGAGGGCAGTGGCTAAGCTGAAGTATGTCTACACTCGTGCACTCTGCACACAGCATGGGCAGCAAGCAGGAGGAGCTGGAAACCATCCTGCAGAAGGTAAACTATGACTTAGTTGCCAGTACTGAAGCCCTTCCACAACTGAAGGGCTACAATGAATGGCTATAAGCTCTTCAGAAGAGTTAGACAAGGTAGGTGGGGCAATGGCCCAGCTCCCTATGGAGGGTGTTTCAATATCAAAAAGCTTGAGACTAGGAATTATAAGGTCAAGTCCTAGTAGGTAAGAATCAGAGGAAAGGCCAACAAAGCTGACATCCTGGGACTAGCCTGTTACAGATCACCGAACCAGGATGAAGGGATGTATGAGGCAGTTCTATGAGCAGCTGGCAGAAGTCATACAATTACCAGCCCTTCTTCTCATGGAGGGTTTCTACTTCCCTTTTATATGCTGGAAATGCAATGCAACCCAGAGTAAGCAGTCTAGGAGGTTCCTGGAGTGCAAATATGAGTTCCCGCCACAGCTGGTAAGCGAGCTTAGTAGGGGGGAGGACACGCTAGACATGTTGTTCATGAACAGAGGAGGACTGTGGGAGTTGTGGAGGTTAGGAGCTGTCCTGTGCAGAATGACCATGAAATGTTATTGTTCTCAATCCTTAGTAAAGTTGGGGAGGACCAGCTAAACAGTTCCCTTGGACTTTCAGAGAGCACACTTTGAATTGTTGAGGACACTGATAGGGAGAGTCCCCCAGATTTTACTGTGGGGGATAGCCACAACCCAGTATTCAGAATTCCATATTTTTAATTCAAAAGGGACACTTTCAATGATGTGTCATTCAAAATTTTCATCTGTATATGAAATTTCTGCACTTAGAATGCTTTTGGCTAGTGAAGCGCGAAGTTGTGAAGTTTTCAGTTTTCAGATTTTCAGAGACTGATTCTATATACTCTCCAGAGATGTCAGAATGATTACTGATGTTTATGGAAGCCCTGTAAAACAGATGTGAACTCCACCTGACCACAGAAACTCAAATAAAAACAATATAATAATAATAATAATAATAATAATGAAAAAAAAAAAAAAAAACATGACTGAAAACTGAAATCGAGCTTGTAGGACCTTGTANAAAAAAAGAAGGAAAGGAAAAACAAAAAAAAAGAGCTCTGAGAACTTTGTGAGAAATATGCTGTCTTCTTTTGGTGGTTTTATAAAGGGTGCATGTGAGAAAACATCTTTAAGGCTCCTGCAGTAGGTTCATTCTTGAGCTTATCCAAATAATGCCCTAGGAAATCTAATACTGGTGAATGTAATCTGTCATGCTATTTTTCCTGGTAGGTCTAATTTTTGCACTTTCATCTAGTATAAAAAAAACAAAATATAGTGTTTTACAATAACGTGGTATAATATATCATTACATATCCTTCTCAATTACTACTGAATTTAAATAAATTGAGATTATTTAAGCATATCCTTTATGATGTAGGTTGTGATTTTGGATTCAAGACAATGCACATGGTCTCACAATCTTGTTAATGTCTCTGTCATTCTACAAAAATTATCTGCAAACTAGGTTAGCAGTATATGAATAATTCTGTTTTTAGTACTGAAAGTTACTCTTCTCACTCTATTGTGGTGATCTGGCTCTCAATTTTGTGACACCTATAACATGAAGCAACAGTGCCCTAGACCATTGATGAGTAATCCTTCAGGGGCTCTCAAACTGACAAAAAAAAATATCAAAAGCTGTTTTGCTGTTGTCACTGTTGTCAGTTTTTCCTCTTTGTGTTTTGTCAGTATCATGACATTGTGTCCTGTTTATCTTCTTGTCCTGTGCTTCCTGGTTATGCATATTTCAAAACAACTGAAGTTTTTTTAATTGGCCCTTTGAATACACTGTAATAAATCCATCAATTGTTAAATAGGTACTGAGCAACTCCTTTGTAAAAAAAATTTCAAAAACACTGATTATTTTATAAAAAGCCATTATTTTAACAGAAAAGGAGAATATCAGCAAGAGTTCTTGTTTGAGTGTGAAAAGCTTACCATGTAAGTCACGCTTTAAGTGTCCTGGTTAGTGATCGAAATTCAGAATTCTCAGTTTGGATTATGGATTTTTGCGCTAATGGCAGGACTATAAAAGCTGTTGTTTCAAAGAGAACACTTATTTTGTATGCATGTGTATTTTACATGCAACAGTATGCTGTATGCTTGATGTCCTGCTGTGGAGTGCTCTGTTAAGCTGCAAAAACAAAAACTGTTATGGTGCTAGGACTACAGAATTTATTGGCTCATCTTCTCAGGCATTGGTTGAAAAAAAACTGGATGGTGCAGCTACTTTGCCATCTGTGGCAGCAAGAAGAAAATATATGGTTGATGGTCATGACCCTTACCAACATACCTTGGTGTATAATAACAGCTCACAAAAAATCACCTGCATAGATTTCTTGAATTTTTGTAAAGGCAACAGGAAAAGCTAGTGAAAATAAAAGACTACCATGAAAAGTGATCTGATTTGCAAATGTTATTGCATGAACTAAGTATTGAAGAAATCACAGTAAGACCTGTATTTAAAAACGTTATCAGTAGCAGAACCACTAGGATTTCTATTCCTGATGGACCTAGTTATATCAAAGTTCTGGTGAAGACTAGAAATGTAATAGCATCATGTATTTTTCTTTAGTGGAATTCTTTTGGGTTCTATTTCTACAGTGTTTATCAAAACATCACTTTTCAGCAGCTCCTCTGTGGATAGCAGCATTCAATTTCAGTTCACAAAGTTAGTATGATACTGTTAGACTATACCTCGAGCAGGAGGAGGAAAGGAGACAGGAGCAACCAGGAAAAATCCACCATCCAGCCAAAAAGGACTAACAACACATTTCTCATCTTGCACTCCAAGAGTGTTTTCTCTGAAATCAAGATATATTTTTATGTAATAACTTTCATGGACTTTGACAAGACAATACATGTGTATAATATCAAAACACATCATAGATTCAGTTACTTCTTTTTAACAGTTGAACTCTGGGGAAAAAATTCAGATGCTGACTCTTCTCTGTTAACCTATTCTATTTTAAAGTCATTCTTTTTTTTATTATTTATATTATTTTTGTTTTCTATTTTGTCCATTTGTTCATTTTCTCTATTTCTGTGAGGTAGAAATACTCATGTATGAACTTATTTTGTGTTCTCATTTCCCAGTTTACCAGTTTTTAAAAACAGATTCTGGACAGCAACCTAATATTCATCTGCCTTCTGATTTTACCTTAGAAATTTTCTTTAATTTACAATTGCTATGGTTACTGCTCAAGAACTTTTAAAGAGCTAGATGCAAGTGAGAAACAGAGATATCCATTGCTAATTCCTGGATACAGTATTTAAATTACAAAATAAAAATAATTTTTTTTGCATTTTTCTTTTTTCTCTTCTCTTCTCTTCTCTTCTCTTCTCTTCTCTTCTCTTCTCTTCTCTTCTCTTCTCTTCTCTTCTCTTCTCTTCTCTTCTCTTCTCTTCTCTTCTCTTCTCTTCTCTTCCCTTCACATTGATTTTGATTTGTTTTTGTTTTGTTAAGCATTTTACCTTTCCAGTGAAATAAATGATAGTATATTATCTAGAAATGTAGAGAAAAATGAGTTTAAATACTTCTAATAACACTGCCTACACATAGGATCATCTCCCTGAATTTAAATGCCAATATTTGAGTTAATGGTTTAGATTCCCAAGAGAAAATTCAGAGAAAAGTACCTTTCTGAAGAATTATTCATCTTACCTATTTTAGATGTCTGCCTTAGGATAAGAAAAATTGCATTCTAGAGTTATCAATCATTCTCCATTGACTGTAAATTAATGCAGGTCCTTAACCTAGAAGTAGGTGTCTGTAACATCTAGACTTCTAAGACAGAAAAAAAATCATACATCTGAAGTTCAAGGACTTGAATCCCACTCCATATTTCAGTTCTAGAAATGTTCTTCCCAGCTCAGCTTAGGAAAGACACAGCTATTGTGTATAATATCTCTCCTTTAAGCTGAATATCTCATCACTCGTGTATTCTTGTTCTCTATCTGTGTAGCTGTCAGCTACAGTAAAAAGCTTGAGCTTATGGGTAATGTTTGTAATTCCGATATATAGCCGAATCTGTGCCAAGACTGAAAGGTAACGTAGGGTCACACTGGACATTTTAACATGGAACACTGTTAAACTGAGGTTAATATCACAAATGTCATCACACAAAACAATATGAATGTAATCTTTTCTTCTGACCTCTGGTATTTTATTCTATCTGAGCTGGACAATAATATCTAAACTGGAGAAAATGTCACTGAGTAGATAAATGAAAATCATTTTTTGGAATAAACTACATCACAGAACAAAATGATCAGGACTAGATGTGTGAATTCCTAGCCTGAGAATTTTACGAGATTCAAAACTGGAAAGCTGTCCTTCATACTGTCACTTACTGAAATGAACAGATTAGAATTAGACTGCAAATATTCTTTAAGTCAGTTTGATTGGATCCAATCACAGAAGACTGAAAGAAAACTGAAGTTTGAAGGAATCACAGAAAAACCCACACTGAACATTCTATTCTGAAACTGTCAAGTGACTTTTCATGGGAAAAATTCTGCATTTTTTGAAAAAATAACAACTATATCTGGGAAACTACTTAGGATCACGACAATAAATTTCCAAATTGAGGAAAAGCACAAACAGTCGCTGAGGAAGAGAAATTTCTATGTAATGATTTAAGCTAGTAGTTCCTGAAGTTACTTGCTTTGACATACGATGTTGCTAACTATAGTCTTTTCATATATCATAGATTGCTTCTTTAAAATGAGGGACTATAAATTGCAATCCATATACACATGTTCAAGCTGCTTTCAGGATGCTGATTTTTAGCAGAGAGTTGGAGCATGAAGTTTCTAGAGATGAATGTGCCAATGATATAAATATATTGATGCCTTTTATTCAGTTTAACAAGTAGCTCTGGTATGAGTTACTGAGTTTTTTTGTTGTTTTTTTTTTTAATTTGGAAATATTCATTATGATTAAAGGTCATCTCACTTAGATTCATCAAAATGGTAAATTTATAGACAAGATTCCTGCTCAGTTACCAGAGTGAAACTGAAAGAAGATGAGTGAGAACAGACTGAGAAGTAACTTGATGCCCCTGAAAGATGTCTTCTCTACTGGCAAGAATAATGTTCAGACCCTACAGGGAGAGCAGATTACATAATTTCAAAAGAATTATAGTACTTAACTAGTATGAGTGTCCTTCACATTGGTGTGTGTTTTGATAGGGTCAGCATAGGGCTGTAATACCACTGCAGGTAGACAAAAATTTGCAGAATATGCTAGAAATGGCTGGACAGTTCTTGTTGCCTCAGTTTGTTGTCTGAGATTGCTGACAGGTCTAAACTGCCTTGGATTCTCAAGAATTAGACATAATCTAAGATGTCTATCATAGAGCTTCATAAAAAAAAAAAGATTGAAATCATATTTGAAGACTAATAGAAAAGTAGAGTTACTGTTAGTATTCCATACTTTTTTATATATGCAAAATAGTTTCAGTACTCCAGAAAATTTACTACAGAAACTGATAGGTCATCTGAATAAACTCATTTAGGCTGCAGGCCCCCTCTATAAGCAAAGGAACTTGTATGTGGAATGGAAATCAGAGTTTCGACTGTTTCAATTATGCCATTTTTATGCTTTAGTACCATTCTTCATTTCCAAAACCTTCTTCTAATGTCATATTAATACAGAAAATCAGTCTGTAGTCAAATCCTGAGGCTGACTGATATCACTAATACTAGATGGTTACCTTCAAATACTGCAGCTGAACTGGAAGCATCTATCTCATTTTTTAGCAAAAGGAGCTTGACAATCCAACAGACCAATTTTTTGAAGTGCTAACTTTATGTGAGATAAGTTGCAAACTCGTTGTCTGAGTATGAATTTAGGAACATAAAATAGCAATTAGTACTCATGATTTGAATAGCATACTTAGAACCACACAAGAAATTTTGGAAAAGTTGTCAACAATAAGCATTGTTTTTGTATTTTGTATAATATTGTAATTAATTTTATATCTTATTTACAATATTATACAAAATTTTAATATTTTGTATAATATTGTAAATAAGATATTATTTGAAATAATCTAGAGACAAAGTCTGACTGCAATTTTGTGGGGGACAGCAGTATCTGATTTCATAATTGTTTACACATTTACCTGGAAATATTATCATCCTAAAAAATCTAATTTCTTTTCATGTTAATATTTTATTCAGCTTTAATTGAATTATTATTATGTCAGTGAGTTTCTTGCATCAAAACTAATATCAATATGTTGAAAACTTAGAAGTAATAAATTTACAATTGATAAATGTTTTATGTTATACACTATAGTTGACAAATGTCTAGTTGCTATTTCTAGTCAATAATAGTAGTGTTTTACTGATTTCCTTACAGTGCTTAGCTGAAAACAGATTAAGCGAGAACTCAGTGACAATTAAGAAAAAGCAAGAGGATTGATTAAGGGCTTACACAAGAGAAGCTGAATTGAATTTATTATTTTTATTTTTATTACTTACACTCTCTTCTCAAATCTTCAGTTGGATTTTGCCTCAAACTGAATCCTGTAGTCTTTTTGGAAGGGAGCTTAAAAAATAAGTAATTAGTTAACATAGTGATGCTACTGATGAACTAATTGTAGAAAATTGCAGATTATTAAGACCAGAGCTGGTGGATAAGACATTGAGTAGACAGTTTGATGCTCTTGTTATTTTCTTGCTTGCTAAAAGCACCTCAGCTCCAGTAATGTAAATCATCAGAGCTGCTGAGGTCAGCATTGCACTCAAACCACAGTTTTGACCATTTCACTTCTATTGTTTCCAGATTTGGATAACAAGGTTATTCTAAAGATAGCCTGTCCTCTTTCCTTTTCTTACATAAATATATAGAAATGGCACACACACGCACACACAAAAACAAGCAAACAGACAAACAAAAAAATGTGGCTTCACTGCATACCTCCTTTAGTATTTTTCTGCTATTTTCTACCTTTTCTACCAGACTTTAAAAGAAGGTCTACAGCTCATACTCAAAATTGCATTTCCTGATTTTACTCTCTGTTTTTGTGATAACTGAAATTAATTAACTGACAAACATGCCACAGTTTCAAAAATCTTGTAGGAACCCTCTTGAATTTTGAATTGCACATTGAGCGTTTGGGCAATGTGAAATTATTACACAAGAGTCAATTTGATTCTTATTAGTACAGTACTTAGTGCTTGAAAACCACCCTTGTAAGGCCCCATGTGGCTTTACAATCTAGTGCACTCATAGTTAGAGAAACATAATCGTATTGAGCATGGAGTGGAATGGGAATGGGGGGATGAGGAAGCAGTGCAGAACTCAAGCCATAATTTGGCAGAAATGAAGAACTCAAACTCTGAAACAAAATCAAAATATAATCTCACCTTTTCTGAATTAGAAATAAATAAATGGAACAATAGAATAAAGAAGAAAATAAAATATTTGACTAAAATAAAGTTATCCAATATTTCTGAAAATGGTACAACCTTATTTTCTTGGCATTCTCTGTTCTGTAGATTTTAAACCTCTGTGAGTTGCTAGATTTATTAATACCTATATGTAAACATACGTATTTATATAGCATGCACAAGTTGAAATGAATGATACCCTCGCATCACCCAATTGTGTCACAGAAGTTTCACAGATATGAATCTCTTCTCCTCAAGTGCCTATCCCATATATTCTCCATCTTCCCTTTGCTTTTGGTCATCCATTAAATGCTGCAATCTCACTACAGAACACATCTTTATTGTCCCTCCATGCTGACCTCTGCATTCATCTCTTCTACACCCCTTCTATCTTCTTGAATTGATTTACTTTATGCCTTAAAACGAACCAGTATTTTTATTTATTCTCTATGATTGAAAACATTCCTCTGAAACTGGTTTCTCATTTAATACTCTTGTTTTTTATACTTTCATGACACCAAAAAATTGAATGAAATGTGAGCTTTAAACAGTGCAGTCATTGTAAGTGTCTCTGTAAGCTGCACTAGTTTCCATTCCCATCAGCTCAGCAATTCCACTTTTTCCTTGATTTATGAGCCTTGCCATTTCCTTACCTATATTTTCTGAGTGAAAGCAGAATTCCTTTGTTCCAGTAAGATATAGTTGCTTTTCTGATTTACTTCGTGAGTTATTTATTTTTTTTTTACTTTTCGTCTGACTAGTGAAAGGACTTCTTGTTCTTCCCATCTCAGACTTTTACTGCATATAAATATGGTTATTCGAGAAGACAATAGAATAATACTGTATTTCTGAATCAATCCTTATGTTCAATACAGAGATTGTCATAAGTCTATGATCTTACATAGTTCAAACTACCATTTATTTGAGTATTACTGAATATCACTTTTTTTGCCTTATGTTGTGTCGCTGGCTCTGCCTGGCTCTGTGACCCACAAACCCATGCCCTGGAAAAAGGAAGGTAGAAGGGTCAAGGTAAGGAGATGGGCCTGGATGAAGGATAACAGCAGCAATGGTCTAAGGAAAATTTTGATTTACTAAATATAGTAGTAGAATGTGAGATATCACAATATAATACAACGTGATTGGAATTGAAGCTAATAAATCAAATAAATTAATAGTTTCCGAAACCAAAGTCCTAACTTTAATGTTGCTGGGAAGATTACCAGGTAGCAAAGAGAAAAGAGGGCAGTCTCATGACACCCAGTCAGTTTTATTTTTCTCTCCAAATGGAAAACAAGAATTGTATGATATTATGATGTGGAATATCAATGAAAAAACATTAAGCCATGACATACTGTTTGATCAACTGAGGAATCAAATCAATTTCTTTCAATTTTTTTTTTTTTTAATTTAGTGATTATTGTGAGTATTGTGAGTGTTTTGACTTTTTGTTCTCTTTTGTACAGGAAATATTTGCAGTCTGCTACATTACTAATGAACTAGATGAATAATAAAATCATGGATGCCCTACGGACAGGAGGTTAGTACTTGAAATGTAGATCGAATGGCATAAACTAAAAAGAAAAAATTACTTTTTCAGATATTTTATAAAGGAGAGCTGACTTACTAGTTTAAAAGTGTCTGTTTTAGTGAATAATTTCTTTTTACCGTACAGTAGCACAGAAGTAATGCCATCTAGCAGAGGGCGGGTGTTATCTAGCTGTACTTTTTGTTAATATTACTTAAAATATTACAATATGTGATTTACATGAAAAAAAGGCTAGATATCGTTGGTTATCCTTACTTCAGGAATAAAGGGGAAAAAAACAGGGAATTGACATTGTTATCGTGTTTTCAAGCAAGCCACTGATCGTTTATTATATTAAGACTGTGTTATGCCTCAGTTAATTGCATTCCTGTAGCTTCTCCAAAAAGGAAAGGAATCCTCTTACTACTCACTTTCAGTGTTAAGACCAGTGGGCAAACTTCTGCAGCATACTCTTTCCATGGATCTCTATATAACATTATTTTTAAATAAGTTCCAGTAAGATTTAGGGTATGCAAACATAACTTTTATTGATATACAACTTCAGTTTTTGATATCTTTTACTAGATGTGTCTGCTGTCAAAAATGTGTTGCATTTTACTACTTTTTTATTGAAGTCTGCTGCATTTGTTCACATTGTTCTGTCTACACAGATGGGGTGTCTAATCTTCTGGCTTGGCTGGACCAGACAGCTTGAAGAAGAATTGTCTTTGGCTTCATACAAAATGAATAACATAGTTAATTTATAACAGCAAGAAATCTTGTATTTCTATGTTTTTATATATTTATATACATACATACATATATATATATATTGGTTGTTGTTGTTAAGAACGAGCAACAAAAATGTATAGGTAGTGGGATATTTGGATATTTGACCCTGTGGAACTAATGCATCTGTTTGGCTCAGTTAAAGTGGTTTCAATTCCTAGTAAGTTCTCAAGGTATTTGTCTGACAGTTTTTATGAAATTTTACTCATAAGCCTTTCATCTTAGCTACCACATAACCAGATTTTATAATAGAATCCATTTGACTTGTAACATTTTTAAAAAATCGTTTGATATGACTAACTTTTTTCAGTTCCTATATTTTGTCTTTATGAAGCATTTCATACTCATCAAACTTGACAGCATGTTTTAGCTTATAATGTCAAGTTTCAATCTTTGAAAACTGACATACTTTCCTTTCAAACTAAGCATCATGCCATATAGTTGTACCTATAGAAATAGTACTTGTCTGTCCATTTTTCATTGAACACTCTTCCTTAATCCACTATTTCTCTTTATAGGACTGGAATGGGCTGTTTGGTGGGGAAGGGCTACCACCATGATGACACGACAGCAGGGAGCAAGACACTTCACAAATTGACACAGAATGCATGTGGTCTGTGGGCTGAGAGTTGGTCATGACAGATCTATGCGAAATTTCATCAATGTCAACAGAAATCTTTGCATGTATTACTTAATATAAAACAAACAGAATCTATCCTATCAGCTAAAAATCCAAGAGAGTCTGGGATTTATCTGTTGAATTATGTAATATGTGAATATCTCTGGTATTACAGAAAGGACAGAGACATTTCATTGTCAGTATTTCAAACAGTTTGCATACAAAGTCCTGTTTTAATTCCCCTATAATTTAGGCTTGTAGGATTGGTCTGGGTAGAAAATTACCAAGTGTATTTCAAATGTAAACTGCTGTATGAAAATTAGGCAAGAAACAGAGGTTATCTAAATTTGCATAGTAATGAATAGTTCTTTATCAAGATGTGTCAAATTAGTTGGAAGGGAATAATGAGATTTCATGGAAACTAGCTGCTGACATTCTCCTTTATTTTAAAATAATCTTGATAGCAGTAGATTATTGTTCATTTTGAAACAAGATTATTTAAAGTCTGAAAGCAGAAACACATTGCATGAAACAATCTGAAGTCAAAATAGCAATATCAAAATAATCTCTGTGACCAAGTATAAGAGACAAGACACTGGACAATAAGTTACATAACTGAGCTTGAAATGAATTCTGTTACACAGGAAACGCACTGCCCAGGTACAATGCAGCAAAGCAAACTCCTTCCTTCCCTGTGTACAAAGCTAAGGATAAAATGATTCTTTTTGTTGTTGTAAGTTTTTGTTTGTTTGTTTGCTCGTTTCCATGAGACACCACTAGAAGTGCTAACAGTTTAGTTTTGGATTACCAAAGTAATAGCAACAGGCTATTCCAAAAGAGAAAGAAAGGAAGTAGATTTGTTACCTGATTTTGAAATTACTTTGGTCTAGTTTAACTTTAGGCCAAAATCTCAAACTGTTTCAGTGGTGCCTCAGTAGACTTATGTTCTTCTTTAAGTGCTCCTGTGGCAACGATCTTCTGCTATTCTTGCAGCACTATGTTTTATTGTATTAAAACAGAAACACCTTTCAGCTGAGGTTTAGTTGATAGGTTGGATCCTTTATTTATTTGTTCTGTGCCATCTAAATGTATCTCATGTAATTAGATCACAGAATTAGAGAATCATAGTGGTTGGAAAGAGATCATCTAGTCCAAACTCCCTAACAAAGCAGATTCTGTAGAGCTGGTTACACAAGAAAACTTTCAGGAGAGTTTTGACTATCTCCAGAGGAGACACCACAACCATTCTGGGCAGTTTGTTGAAGTGCTCTGTTAACTTTGAAATAATGAAGTTCCTCCTTGCAATCATTTACAACTTAATATGTACAAGTTAGTGCCCATTGCACCTTGTTCTGTTGCTGAGTACCAGTGAAAATATCCTGATCCCATCCATTTGACTCCTGCTACTTAGGAATTCATTATCATTTATAAGACCACCCCTCAGACTTCCTTTCTTCAGGTTGAACAGTTTCAGGTCTCTCCCCTGTTCCTCACAAGGGAGATAGTCCTACCCCCGATCATCTTTACGGCTTTCCACTGGACTCTCTCTAGAAGATACTTGTTTGACTGAAATCAAAGAGCTTAGAATTGGACACAGTAATCCAGATGTCGCCTCGCCAGGGCAGAGTGGAGGGGTGGAATCACACCACTCTCAGTATGCAGGCCACACTATTCCTCATGCTCAGCAGGATACCACCTACGTTCTTGCCCTCAAGGGTACACTGCTGGCTCATGGTTAGCCTGTTTAGACTGGGATAACTTCTCTACAGAATTACTTTTCAGCAGATCAGCACCTAACCTGTACTGATCATTCCTGCCCAGATGTAGGATCCTACACTTGCCATTGTTGAATGCCATAAGACCCAACTTTCCAGTATTTTCAGGCCTTGTTGAGCCGTAGCACAATCTTCCAGTGTGTCAGACACTCCTCCTGGCCTCTTATCATCAGCAAACTTGCTGAGGGTGTGTTCTGTTCCTTCATCCAGGTCACTGATGAATATGTTGAACACGAATACAGTACAGACCCCTGGGGAACATTAACAGTTCTATGCCTTGGTGGA
Organism: Odontophorus gujanensis; assembly: GCA_013399175.1. Taxonomy (NCBI): domain Eukaryota; kingdom Metazoa; phylum Chordata; class Aves; order Galliformes; family Odontophoridae; genus Odontophorus; species Odontophorus gujanensis. The sequence goes on from VXAB01012424.1 coordinate 13,648, forward strand.
TGTGGTCATAAGTGGTGTCCCGCAAAGGTCGGTTTTGGGATTGGTGTGCTTCAATATCTTTTTCAACGATGTAGACAATGGAATTGAGTGCACACTCAACAGGTTTGTAGGTGACACAGTGAGCAATGCAGTTGCTACACTGAAGGAAGGGGAAGCCATCTAGAGGGAACTGGACAGGCTGAAGAATTGGGCCCATGTGAACCTAATGTTGTTCAACAAGGCCAAGTGCAAGGTGTTGCACCTGGGCTGGTGCAATCCCAGGTATTTATACAGAATGGGGAAACAACTCCTGGAGAGCAGCCCTGCAGAGAAGGACTTGGGGATCCTGATGGATGAAAAGCTGGACATGAGACAGCAGTGTGCGCTTGCATCCCAGAAAGCCAACTGTGTTCTGGGCTGCATTAAAAAGGGAGTGGCCAGCAGGGAGNCTTAGAATTGGACACAGTAATCCAGATGTCGCCTCGCCAGGGCAGAGTGGAGGGGTGGAATCACACCACTCTCAGTATGCAGGCCACACTATTCCTCATGCTCAGCAGGATACCACCTACGTTCTTGCCCTCAAGGGTACACTGCTGGCTCATGGTTAGCCTGTTTAGACTGGGATAACTTCTCTACAGAATTACTTTTCAGCAGATCAGCACCTAACCTGTACTGATCATTCCTGCCCAGATGTAGGATCCTACACTTGCCATTGTTGAATGCCATAAGACCCAACTTTCCAGTATTTTCAGGCCTTGTTGAGCCGTAGCACAATCTTCCAGTGTGTCAGACACTCCTCCTGGCCTCTTATCATCAGCAAACTTGCTGAGGGTGTGTTCTGTTCCTTCATCCAGGTCACTGATGAATATGTTGAACACGAATACAGTACAGACCCCTGGGGAACATTAACAGTTCTATGCCTTGGTGGATGTGGTCATAAGTGGTGTCCCGCAAAGGTCGGTTTTGGGATTGGTGTGCTTCAATATCTTTTTCAACGATGTAGACAATGGAATTGAGTGCACACTCAACAGGTTTGTAGGTGACACAGTGAGCAATGCAGTTGCTACACTGAAGGAAGGGGAAGCCATCTAGAGGGAACTGGACAGGCTGAAGAATTGGGCCCATGTGAACCTAATGTTGTTCAACAAGGCCAAGTGCAAGGTGTTGCACCTGGGCTGGTGCAATCCCAGGTATTTATACAGAATGGGGAAACAACTCCTGGAGAGCAGCCCTGCAGAGAAGGACTTGGGGATCCTGATGGATGAAAAGCTGGACATGAGACAGCAGTGTGCGCTTGCATCCCAGAAAGCCAACTGTGTTCTGGGCTGCATTAAAAAGGGAGTGGCCAGCAGGGAGNTTTTGTTTGTTTGTTTGCTCGTTTCCATGAGACACCACTAGAAGTGCTAACAGTTTAGTTTTGGATTACCAAAGTAATAGCAACAGGCTATTCCAAAAGAGAAAGAAAGGAAGTAGATTTGTTACCTGATTTTGAAATTACTTTGGTCTAGTTTAACTTTAGGCCAAAATCTCAAACTGTTTCAGTGGTGCCTCAGTAGACTTATGTTCTTCTTTAAGTGCTCCTGTGGCAACGATCTTCTGCTATTCTTGCAGCACTATGTTTTATTGTATTAAAACAGAAACACCTTTCAGCTGAGGTTTAGTTGATAGGTTGGATCCTTTATTTATTTGTTCTGTGCCATCTAAATGTATCTCATGTAATTAGATCACAGAATTAGAGAATCATAGTGGTTGGAAAGAGATCATCTAGTCCAAACTCCCTAACAAAGCAGATTCTGTAGAGCTGGTTACACAAGAAAACTTTCAGGAGAGTTTTGACTATCTCCAGAGGAGACACCACAACCATTCTGGGCAGTTTGTTGAAGTGCTCTGTTAACTTTGAAATAATGAAGTTCCTCCTTGCAATCATTTACAACTTAATATGTACAAGTTAGTGCCCATTGCACCTTGTTCTGTTGCTGAGTACCAGTGAAAATATCCTGATCCCATCCATTTGACTCCTGCTACTTAGGAATTCATTATCATTTATAAGACCACCCCTCAGACTTCCTTTCTTCAGGTTGAACAGTTTCAGGTCTCTCCCCTGTTCCTCACAAGGGAGATAGTCCTACCCCCGATCATCTTTACGGCTTTCCACTGGACTCTCTCTAGAAGATACTTGTTTGACTGAAATCAAAGAGCTTAGAATTGGACACAGTAATCCAGATGTCGCCTCGCCAGGGCAGAGTGGAGGGGTGGAATCACACCACTCTCAGTATGCAGGCCACACTATTCCTCATGCTCAGCAGGATACCACCTACGTTCTTGCCCTCAAGGGTACACTGCTGGCTCATGGTTAGCCTGTTTAGACTGGGATAACTTCTCTACAGAATTACTTTTCAGCAGATCAGCACCTAACCTGTACTGATCATTCCTGCCCAGATGTAGGATCCTACACTTGCCATTGTTGAATGCCATAAGACCCAACTTTCCAGTATTTTCAGGCCTTGTTGAGCCGTAGCACAATCTTCCAGTGTGTCAGACACTCCTCCTGGCCTCTTATCATCAGCAAACTTGCTGAGGGTGTGTTCTGTTCCTTCATCCAGGTCACTGATGAATATGTTGAACACGAATACAGTACAGACCCCTGGGGAACATTAACAGTTCTATGCCTTGGTGGATGTGGTCATAAGTGGTGTCCCGCAAAGGTCGGTTTTGGGATTGGTGTGCTTCAATATCTTTTTCAACGATGTAGACAATGGAATTGAGTGCACACTCAACAGGTTTGTAGGTGACACAGTGAGCAATGCAGTTGCTACACTGAAGGAAGGGGAAGCCATCTAGAGGGAACTGGACAGGCTGAAGAATTGGGCCCATGTGAACCTAATGTTGTTCAACAAGGCCAAGTGCAAGGTGTTGCACCTGGGCTGGTGCAATCCCAGGTATTTATACAGAATGGGGAAACAACTCCTGGAGAGCAGCCCTGCAGAGAAGGACTTGGGGATCCTGATGGATGAAAAGCTGGACATGAGACAGCAGGGTGCGCTTGCATCCCAGAAAGCCAACTGTGTTCTGGGCTGCATTAAAAAGGGAGTGGCCAGCAGGGAGAGGGAGGTGATTGTCCTCCTCTACTCAGCTCTTCTGAGGCCCCATCTCAAGTACTGCATCAAGCCTCCAGAACAAGAGATATGCAGAGTTCTTGGAATGGTTCTAGAGGAGGACCATTTTCCATCATTCTGAAATGGTAAGAGGGCTGGAGCACATCTCCCATGAGGAAAGATTGAAGGAACTGGGCTTTTTTAGCTTGGAGAAGAGAAGATTCTGGGGAGACCTCATTGTGGCCTTCCAGGACTTGAAGAGAGCATATAAACAGGAGAGGGAACAATTGTTTACATGAGTTGATAGTGATTGGAAAAGAGGGAATGGTTTAAAACTAAGACAGTGGGGGGTTTAGGTTAGATGGTAGGAGGAAGTTTTTCACTCAGAGGATGGTGATGCATTAGAACAAGTTGCCTAGAGAGGTTGTGGATGCCCCATCCATAGAGACAAGGCTGAATGTGGCTTTGGACAGCCTAGTCTAGTGATTGGCAACTCTACCCATAGCAGGAGTGGCTTGAAACTAGGTGATTTTTGATGCCCTTTTCAACCCAGGCTACTATATGATTCTCTGATATTTTTGCACAAGATACCTTTTATCTGACTCCATTGTTTTGTACCTTATTTTTAGCTCTGTTTTGAATGATTCAGTATGGTACTGCTCCAAAATCTTAATGTATCTGTGAGAAGTGGTGCTCTTGACATCTGCCCATGAAACATCTTTTGAAGCAGAGAGCCATCTTAGTCAAAGAAAGGGATAGGGTTTTACATCAGGTATGTGTACTGTAGGACACATAAATTGGCTGTGAAGTTGTGGAATAAGCTGTGCCAAGGACAAGAAGAAGTACAAAGGACTGATGTGTAATTGTTTGTTGTTTTGTTATGTGTTTTGGGGTCATTTTGTTTTCATTTCTGTTTTCACAGAATCACAGAATCACAGAATCACAGAATCATAGGGGTTGGAAGGGACCTCTAGAGATCGTCGAGTCCAACCCCCCTGCAAAAGCAGGCTCCCTGCACCAGGTCACACAGGTAGGCATCCAGGCANAAATTTTGTTGTTGGCTTACTTGTTTTTTTAATAAAAATACTGGATTGTACAGCACAACAAAATAAGAGATCAGTGATTGTATGAAAGGTGTGTTATGAGTCTCTTTGGGACCTTAATTGAAATATAATAAGTCCTACACAAAATCACACCTTTTCTGATGTCTCAGAATTTCAAATACAAGATTTTAACTACTATGAAACACAGATACATCAGAATTCATAAAACCTCAAGGCAACTTCGTGTGCTTATAATGTTTGCCACAGAGTCAATATGTTCAGTAACATAAAAGAGGGACAAAAGACAAAAAAAATTGGAAAAAATCATAGGGACTTGAACTCATTATTTTTTGGTGTTTGGTTTGTGGCAATAGTACGCTGTTAGAATTTCTGAGTAATGTGGCTCTACCAGGGCCCACACTGTAGGTAGCTGGTGGGGACAGGGAGTCTTTGTAGTGACTTTAAGTATCAATTAAGTGGATACCTAGGCATGTAGCTTCCTTAAGCTATGATTTTTGCACTGATTTATAACCACTGGTAGGGGACAGTAGATAGCCAGAGAATTGATGGTCCAATTTTCTGTCTCATCTCTTGTTCCATAAAAATCTTAAATCTTCTGGAAGCGTTGAAAAAGGAATGAAGATTTGTTCTGCAAAATTATCAGAAAACAATAGTCCAGATATCTGAGAATCTTCTAGTGCTTATTTTGTGATCAGATTCAAATAGGACCTGAAATGTGAAAGTGGTCATCCCTGTAATTCCTTTTTTATTTCATTACTTGCTCACTCAGTGGAAACCACACTCAGTGTGTTTGTGAAATATATGTTTTCTGGTATTAAGTTTGCTTATGTACATTGGTCTGTGTTATCAGCCTGTGCCTTTGACATGCAGATCTAAGTACTCCTCACTGAGACACACCCCACTAAGCCATTCAAGTAACTTCAGAGCTGACAGGTATAAAATCTTTGGTAAAACCCCAGTCTCCTTGCGATCCAAATTGTATTAATTGGTAGTTATAGCACTTGATTCAAGAAGGAATCGGAGAAAGATAATGAAAATTTCAAATAAAAGAAGATTCCACTGAAAGTAATGCCTCCTATTTTACTATGTTGTCCTGTGATGTCAAAAATTGATACTGGTGGTATGGAAGTAGAGGTTGAACTTTCCTGCCAATATTCCATTATTTCTGTTGCTGTGCAACTGATGGTAGGAGAGGGCCAGTCTAATAGAATAGTATCTGACACGAAAGTGCATATGAAGAAAAGGTGTGGAAATGAATTCCTCCATGCAGGAAAACTTGTACCCACTGACATTCACAGGCACTTGCTGAATGTTTAGAAAGATCAACCACTGTATATCAGCACAGTGAGGAGGTGGGTGGTGTGTTTTACTAGTGGTGACAGTGACAGCAAGAGCAGGTCACTCCTGCTGCTGCAGATTTTTATGAGTGCAGCATGCAGGCTTTTGTTCATCACTGGTGAAAATGTATACTTAATGATAGTGACTGTTGAAAAAATATTTTGCATCTGTGAATTTTCTCTGTCAGATAGTTTCATTGTGCTCTTTCTATTGCAGTTTCCATGATAACAAATAGAAGGCACTGCATTCAGATCAACCTACATATTTACTGTTCATAAGCAGGGACATTTACAGCTAGATCAGGGTGCCCATAGCCTGGTCCAACCTAGCTTTGGACAACTTCAGGGACAGGGCTTTCACTTTGGTAGCTTAACGTTCAGCAAAACAGTGTCTAGCTGAGGTTCTGGCTCTTGATAGGACAGCTCAGGTCCAAGAAATGGGTATAACATTCACATGGCTGTAGTGTCCTTTCTAGATATTCAGTATAAAAAATCTGTAAATTAGATAAATTTATATTCCTAATAAAGCTGATCAAAAATAATTTTCTATTGAAATTTTTCCTCAAAAAAAGGTTTCAGAAATTGAAATCATGATTGTTTTCATATATTTGATGTCATCTTCTTAGTAAACATCAGAATTTCTATGGAAAGTAATAGTTTTAAAGCATTCAGTTTTGACTGAAAATGTAATTGGCAAAACAGTTTTAATATATTTGTAGTGGAAATTTCACAGCAAATTGCAAGTAGAGTCAAGTGGCTGAGGAGCATAGCTGTATAGCTGTATTCTAACTATTAAATATTCTGTATCCTCTGTTTCACTTCAGGTTTAATATTTTCATGAACCTATTTTACCAAACAAATAAGTGAGTAGAACTCTGTATCATCAGATTCAGTATACTTGAATACACTGAACATCCTATGCTCCTCTAAAAATCTTCATCAGTTAAAGCCGTTCGGCATTTAGAGATGATCACATTATTTAATAGGATTCATATTTTCACTGTCAGAAACCACTACATAGCAGGAAGGATGCCCAAACTTAGTATGTTTGAAAACGACCTGAAAATATTTGGCTGAAATGTAGTTAATTTTATCACAGAAAACTAATAAAACATTTACTGATAGCTTGCTTAACAGCACTTTAGGCACCCTATAGTCCTACTGATTTAAATTGCATTGCAGGAAATACGTGCAACAACTGAATAGAGCATAACGCTGAAATTCATTGGCTGTGACTTTTTTTACAGTTATTTTACTGGCTTCTGTGGCAAATGGGAGCATCCATTTCTTCTCTTTTCTCTGTTAAAAAAATACCGTTGGAGGGTAGTGACATTTGGATAGTTCAAGTATACATCAAGAATGACAAGGCAAACAAAATCTGTATTTGAAATTTTTTCTTCATTGAACCCTTTTTTCCTTGACTTATTTTGAAATATGGGCTAGGGAATGCTTTATTCTTTTATTTGCAATATATTTCTTTTCATGCCATTTGTTCACTTTAAAGTCATAAATTAATTTGGCTACATCATCACTGTCCTGAAAGTGAAAGACTACAAGAATCATATACTTAGTGTAATACTTGCTCAGGACTTAATTTCATATGTGTTTCATACTTAAATTCATAACCTATACACTGTTAGTTCAAGTCTGGCTCAGTGGATTGCACAGCAGCTGAAGTGCATTTTCAGATTTAGTTTTCTAAAAGAAGCTCAGCTTATAAACTCTCATACTAAGTCTTTCAGGAAACCCAAGCACTTCAAGTAGGAAAGATATGTGTATTTTCTTCAAGAGCTTTCTGGTGATTCAAAATAAAACATGAATGTGGAAGTATTTTTGTTCTCCAATTAAGCTGGAAATGGCACAGGAATACATGTAGGATTTGACTCCTGGATAGCATTTGAATAATAACTTCTTGTCTGTAATCCATACTTAGATTGAGACACTAGTGTTTCTGCTTTACTTCGCATATTGCTTGTTATTTCATATTTAGGAAATCATTTATATAGTCATAGAGAGGCTTGGGTTGGAAGGAACTCCAAGGACCAGAAAGTATCAACCCCCCTGCAACAAGCAGGGCCACAGACCTCCAGATCTGGAACCAGGTCAGGTTTATAATTTACCCTTTACTCTGACACGTTCATGTAAAGTAGAACCCCATTTGTACAAGGGTCATCCTGAAAGTAATGCCTCCTACTTTATTCTGTTGGCCCATGACATCAGAGGTGAATGTTGGTGGTATGGCAGCAGAGGTTGAACTTCGAATTGAATATTTTCCTACCTCTGACACCTTTGTAGCACCTGCGAAACAAGAGATCAGCTCAGAAGGTGCAGATTTTTATATTTCTTTTTTTGGTCGTGTTTCCTGCTTAATTGTGTTCTACAATTCCCCAGAAATCGTCACATTGTGGTTAATCACTGAGAATATTTCCTATTAAGAATGGATAGTGTCTTCACTTTGTGGCTTCAGGGCTACCTATTCACAAAAGAAGTCATAGGCTGAATGCACAGTAATGGAGAAGCAATAAAGCAGGGGATAACCAAACATATCGCAAGATACTTTCACTGCTGGCAAAAGGATTCTATATTGCCACCTTTCTTAGCATTTTTCAGCCATTTTTCCAAAGGAAAATAATAAAAACCAAACAAACAAACTCATTCTAGCTTTGAAATATTGCTACGGAATTTCAGTGCTTAGAAAAAGACATAAACTTTTCCTTTATGTCAGTCTAGCATAAAGAGTGACTTTCTAAGCTGCCATGTGAGAGCTGCTATTCTGGTTGATCTGGAATCACAGGTCCCTGGAAGGAGCTCGTTTCCCATCAGGCGCTACATTTCTTTTCTTAATAGTGTATCAGGGAAACACTGTAGTCTTTGCAATTTATTTCACTAACTCACCTGTCATTATACACTAGAGCACTCACATAGACAAAAAAAAACAAAAAACAAAAAAAAGTCTAGTAAGCTGTGTGAATTATTCAGTGTCAGAAGAGCATGCTTGAGGATTTTCAGGCTACGGCCTTCACTCTGAATGCTTTAATACTTGATAGAACTTGATATGTGTTATTTTTGGGCTCTCCTCCTCAGAATGGTTTAACAGAAGATGAACAGACAGAAATCACTTCGCTTATGTTAATATAATTTCACTTATCTGGAGTCATTACAGATGTGAATAAATGGGATTCTGGGCTACTGAAGCAACTTTGTGTAAGCTGCGTTAGACTTTCATGGCATTTTACAGGTTTGAACTCTGAAATCACATAGATTCTGCAAACTTAACAAGGCTCTGGAAAAGACCAGGAGAGTTTAAATACTTGAACACATGTAATAAAAGTCAAATTGGTCTCTATCCTTTAGATAAGACCTAAGACGAAGTTGTTTCTGCTTAGTATGTTGAACGTTAGCCAGACCAATATTTTAATGATAAAAGCATACACTAGTCTGTGATCTATTGCACTCACGAAAAGGTTGTATAGTCCAGACAGGACATTTGAAAAGCATTACACTTAATGGTTGAACAGTGCATGCAAACTCAATATAGACAAAATTACAAATTAATATACACTAAAGTGATAAATGCATATTACTAAAGAGATAGTATATGCAACACAGTCACTTACTAGACTATTTTAGCTGTTCCTGCAATTAAATCTTATTTCTTTTTTTCTTTTTCTTACATCTTTTTCTTTCTTTGCTCCTTCCTTCCTTTCTTTCCTTTTTCTATCATATGCACAGATTTCTCAATTTTTTTAATGATCATTATCTCAGTGAGCAATATACCTAGAAAGAAAAACTGATATCTCAGTCCTTACTCAGCTATCAAGTTTTACCTGAATGTTGAGTCAAATTTTGATTCTGTTTAAAGCAAGACCAGCTGCATTATTTGTATGCATCTGTGCTTTTTACGTGTTTATTTGAACTGGCCAAGAACCTGGAATGAAACTTTCACATTTGTATGGTCATCTCAACTACAAGTCAGAGGTGACAAACAGATATATCATTTAAAAAAAACCAAAAACCTTATAACAAAACAGAGTTAAAATTTATTATTAAAAAACTGCTTAACCAGAGCAGCAGATTCTTTTCCCTCTCATTTCAGTTATCTCAAACAGGTTGAGAATCAATTAATTAAGAAGCAGCTCCTGGGAAAAGTAACTTGTCTAAGCCTATTCAGTTCAATTCAAACTGAACACTTATTCACTTCAGGGAGTTTTCGCAGACTGAATACAAGTTTGATTAAAAAGTGAGCACAATATAGTACAAATGCACACTAAAAATTACCCCCATATTCATTCAGTAATATACCATTACACCAAGCAGCACCTCTTCCACAGAATACTTGAGCATAGAGCATAGAGTATATCTGTTCCAATTATTCTTGTTCAAAGAAGCAGAGTCAACAAATGCTGTTCCTCTTGGCCTTTCAGTGGTGATTGGAAGTTAAAGCACATGGGATATGTTTATCCCTTAACCAATTATCTCTGTCCACACCTAAAAAGTGTTAGTTATTACCGATGCCAGAAATATATGTAGTATCTAATGAAGTATATTTACAATGCTCTGTTATAGACCTTTTTCACATTGTGGAAGAGTACAGGAGATTCTACATAGATCAGTATCCCTTTGTATGTGCATACTCCGTATAAACTAGTTTCAACTTAATGAACTTTTCAAGTGCTGGAGAATGAGGTTAAACTTTAATTTTTTAACATCCTTACTAAAGAAAAATGTACTCTCTTTGGCTAAAATCTCTTAATTATTTCAGTAATTATATTTTTTTTCTTCAGTAGCAAGTAGATAGGATGTCATTTTCTATTCACAAGGCTTAATGTCTACTACATAGTGAAAATATTTCTTACAAAAACAGTCCTGATTATACTCTGAAAGACAGTTGGGTAATGAAAGTAAGATGCTAAACCTGCTTAATACGTAATCTTTAAGGAAAAGGCAGAATGACATTTCTGTTTTGCGTTATAGATATAACATAAATATATATTTAATTAAATTGTAATTACATATATATGTGTGTAATGTATGTAATGTATATTATTATGCACAACTTTTTCTAACCTTATATAATTAATTATATAATTAAATATGA
>VXAB01012425.1:0-12009 GCA_013399175.1 Odontophorus gujanensis
AAAAAAAAAAAAAAAGATACAGCGAAGTAATGAAACTGTACAGTTTCTATGATACACTATCCTTACAGATTTGCAGTAATCTCATGTTCTGTAGAATTAATCATACTGGATATCTTCAAATAAATTGGAGAAATAGTGGCTAGTCGACACTACAGCCAAGCAGCTGTAGTGGGCAGTAAGTGTTTGTCAACAGTTTACAAGCTGGTTCTGACTAATGCGTTGTGGGGACCCATGGACCCACACCTGGGAAAGGGGAAAAGGGGAAGGGTGGGGAAATGAGCCTAAAAACAAAGCAGCAGCAACGATCTGAAGAGGAAAGCTAATTTACTAAATAAGATGTTGGAATGCAAAATAACACAATATAATACAGTATAATTGGAATTGAAGCTAACACATCAAATAAAATGCGAGTATCCAAAAACCAAAGGCCTTACTCTAATACTGTAGACGAGATGGCAGGGAGCACACATGCTGCCTAGATGAGCAAAAAGGGGAAAGAACAGACGTCTCATGACATGCAAACGGTTTTATCTTTCCCTCTGAACAGAAAATGGAAACATAAAGTCCTCTGGGGTATGTAGTTCTTCTGAGACAGGTATACCTGGAATGATCCACAGAACTGGCGCATTAACTCTTTGACCCCCGGTGCACTACATGATGTTATGATGTTGAATACTGATAACAAAAAATCATAAAACCATGACAGTGGTTTAGCTAAGTAATCTCTAAATGCAAAATTGATTTTAACGAAAAGTGATGGAGGCTTATCTATATTAAGGAAACTGAGGTGTTCATTTGTTGCTGTGATGGAAATACTGGAAGTTGTTCAGTCTTTGATGTGTCGCAGTTCTTGCCATAAAATAGAATAGGTGAAGGAGTGTTAGTAGTGATTTTTTCCTTTTAAAATCCTCCAATTCTCCAATTCTCTTCATTCTAACCAAGACGGAAAAGAGATAATATGGGTCCTGCACATGTGGCAGAACTGTATTGAATCTCCTTTTAAAATAGTTAAGAAATAATGTTTCAGTGGTTTGTGGATTGTAGCCACTGCAATGTGATTGCACTGCTATCTTTTAAGCTAGTTACATTCTGATTTCCAAAACTTGGAGCTGTCTTACAATGAGATGTACAGGAGATGACCTGCAGAATGGAGCAAGCAGGCCCTTGCTCATGCTTATTGCTTTGGCCTCACTTTTCTGAGAGGCCAGTGTGTTTTTACTCAGAATTTTGCTTTGATCTCATCAGCACAAGATGGCTGCAATCATTCAATAATTTGCAAATTCAAACTCCAGTGGACATTAATGATTTGTTATCAGATTCCATCTACAGTCAAAGTCAGTTCCATAGCTACTTCCAAAGCTCTTAAACTAGAGGAAATCTGATCACACCACAGTGTGTAGTTTGCATTTTTAACTCTGTTTCTCTTCCTTGTACAATCCCCTCCCCTACGCTCCCAGTTCTCTGAATGGTTTCTGAATCATCTTGAAAATTTCACAGCAGGACAGGGAGAGCAAAACTGTTTGCAGAATGAAGGCAAAGAACGGAGATCATGGTTGTGTGTTAATAATGCTTACAGAGGACTTGAACCTCCCATGCCCTGAGAGTATTGAAGGTTATAGAGCAATAAGGAATTTTCTTCTTCCCATAAAAGCTTCCTAGACCAGTTTGAAGAAATACTGCATACGTTATCTGGGGAGCTAACAGTTTCCTTTGTGTAATACTGGATACGTATTTCTTAATATGTTTGGGGTAAAAGGAGGGTTTTTGAGTGCTGCTGGGGAGCAACTTACAGCGATCTTCATAAAACCAGTTACAATGGTATTCACACAGCCAACTCTGTAGTGGGCAACATGCTGTGGTTTTGTATTCTACTGTAAAAACTAAACCTCTGTTTATAACAGCAAGGCATTTCTAGACTCATTGAAACACCATGTGGTCTGAAATTACCTGATCAGACTGAAAAAGCTACTCTTAGCGATTGATGCTTATCTGTGAGGCTTCATTACTTTTCCCTAAGCACCTTAGAGGACTTCTGCATGGCTATTTACCATCTTCCATTTACCGTATTCCATTGTATGCCCTTCCCATCTTCCTGAATGCTAGATTTCCCAGCTCATAACTCTAAGAAGCAGCTTTATTTCAGAGTAGAAAGGGGTCTCAATATGTGGCCTATTATATCCATATCAGCTTGCCTTACCCTTTTCAAACAGCTATTGTGTTTTAATAGGGCCCTGCCTGGCAGGGGGAGTCCTTAATTCCTACTATGTAAGAATGGCCAGCTTGAGTTACAGCAAACTGCAGGATGCTGCTCTGATCAAAAGGCCTCTGTTTTTAGAGATTCCTCCCCAGCCCTTATTTTGCTGCTGCTTTTTTTTTTTTTTTTTTTAAATCCTGGGCTAATAATTCAACACGGTAAGGTCATTTTATCTTTTGATTTGAAAGTTTCAGGGTGTTAAATTACTGACCTAGCAGAGAAGAAATCAAGGGAGAGGATTCTAAAAAGATAAAGGGATTCTGAGTAATAAAGAGCAAGTGCAGCAACTCCTTTCATCCTTTCCTTCTCCACAATCTGTAAACTGGTCTCAGAGGGTTTGTTTTGCCACAAAGCGGCATAAGAAGGCTTGTTCACTGCCTACTCTGAACTGTGTCACAGGTGCTGTGGTTCATTTCCTTTCATATAGTACTTGGGATAATCTCTGTACCACCTGTACTGATGCTGCCATGAATACAGAGATTGCTGTGCCTGTACCAAAAAGACTGAAAACAAATCGTTAGCATTTATGTCTCTCCCTCTTTCCACACCCTTTAGCTGAAATTAGCTTGAGTGGGTGGGACAGAAAGCACTGCGAAAACTCCGGCCTATTTGCAGCGTTACATCACTCACCAATATGCTAAGTGTTAATGATTTCCTATCTGCCAGTTGTTAAGAAAGGATATTTCCTTAAAGTCAACCGTCAGAAATAACTTTCAGCATCTGTTTCATCTTAATACTGCTAACACATTTCAGCAGAAGTGCCTAAAAAATACTGTTAATTTCGTTAGAGGAAGATGTTGATTTCCTTGAGGCTGATCTCACTGTCCCAAATGTTATCAATGAATTTTAAAAAGCACACAGTACAACAGCTTTGCGTTGAGGTGTGCTGATGTTCCTACGCTACCTTCCAAGAGTTATAAGGAAAGAAATAACCTAATGATTGGTCAGCATATTGCATATAGTCTAGTAAACTTAAACTAATACGTGAAGAATAGCGATCTTATATTAAGCCGCATTCATTCAGCAGTAATTATTCGCAGCAGCAGTGAAGCTGGGATTTTTTTTTTCCTCAGTGTTGCCTGCTGCTTTAAGTGTTTCCTCTCAGGGCTAGTTCCAGGCAAGGTAAAGCTCACTTTGCTATTATAGAGCGAAGCCTTGGGGTGAGTGTGATTGGTCGCTTGGGGATGCTTTGTGTGTTGATGGGGTATTTAACAACAGAAATTGCCTGAATTTTAAAGCCTTTTGAGTTCCAGTATTTTCTATTGCTAGAGCTAGTTCTTTGTTACCCATTGTACCATAGTCTCTAATCCTAATACTCCTGATTATCCTTACTTACTGTGCTTTTGGTTCATACCAAAAGCACAGTAAGTGCTTGGGGCTCGTGACCTGGGTTCCTTTCAGAGGAACTAAATTGGAAGATGTGTTCCAACTGCAAATGAGCATGCAGTCCATGGGACCAAACTAGAGCTAGTCCAATATGCATTTCAAGAAGAGCAAATGCTGAAATACTCGAAGTGTTGACATCAAGTCCTCTGCACCGTTTCTCCCTATAAATGTTTATTCCATCTAGCCATAGCCTCCTTGAGTTTGAGTCTACCTTATTTTCACTTAAGGCACTCAATTATCTATTAATGACTTGGACACCCGTGGGACTGGGAAGAAAAGTCAGTCAGGGAAGAAGAGGTCCTCATGCTGGAGAAGCAGCTTAAGCCTTCAGAATGAGTTTTCCCTCTTTCATCGTGATCTTGGTGAAAAACGCAAACAGTATGGTGTAAGTTAAGGAACGATGGCCCTTGTTCCTTGCTGTCTCTTTAGTAGAGGAGGGATCCCGTTCACTCCTTCAGTTCTCTGCATGGTAGCCAAAGGTAGCACCAGCTAAGGGGATAGCAGGACCATGACAAGCTCTTCTGTCCTTCTTGCGGACACAGGGCTCTCTCTGCATTGTGCATAGTTCACTTTGCCAAAGTTCAGCAGGCAAAGGCTAACTGCTGTAGTGAGTTTCAATTGGGATGTTACCATAGCATCCTGGGATTTTTACAATCTATTTAGAAGTCCAAAGGTTTGAAAAGAGTGCTTGAATGTTTCTGAACTCTGGCAAGTTGCCGAAATGTAATTATACAAAAGACAAAGCCCCACTGAAAGCAGCTCTGTTTGGAGAAGCAGCACCTGTGTGCTAGAGTTCCCAACAGAACCACTTCCAAGGGCTGAGGCTGTTTTATCACAGTCTCCTCCCAAGACTTTTCTTCTTCTCCCATGCACGTGCTGTCCCACAAGTGCAGACAGGATGTGCTGCAAGGTGCAGCTTTCTCAGCAGTGCTGTTAGAAGGGATTTGGTGCTGTGGACTGGATGCTTTAGGGCATGTGAGGGTGAAGAGTGACAAAGCAAGACCTTGAAACCCTAACTGCAAAAACTTCTTGAAAGTTTCCAACTGAGCAAAGACTTTACTCTATTTTTTTCTCATCTTTCTCCAGATTATCCTTTAAGTGAATGAGGGAAGCTGTTTTGTTAATGGAGTATCCAGTCAGGTAGCAATTTTTGTGTGAAATATTAGTGTTGTAGTGGACTGAGGTTACCTAAGGAATGTTTGTTTCAACTTCTAGTCTCAGTTTCTGCCAGACAAATAAAATCATGTCATTAGTAACTACTGTTAATGTTCTGATTTGCCTGTGCAGTTTCCTGGTAACAGAGGGCCAAGGCAACCTTTAAGTCTGCAGTAGGAGGCTATGAAACCCACAGCCTTGTTTCAAGGATTCTCTGCAAATGACCACAGTAAAACCTGAATGGAGAAGTTAACCAGATAAATGAGAATTTATTTTTTCAGCTTTTGTTTCTAGGTTCAGAAAGCAACTTTTAATTGAATGAGGACAAAATAATAGTGTGTTAAGATGCCCTAGTTTGGTCCTAAGTCTTTCTCCTGCACAAATGTACTGTTAAGCTCTGGCCACTTGACCTTGCTAAAGGAATGAGTTTTTCAGTGGGAGGAAGGCAAATAGAGGGAAGAATGAGCACTTCTAAATCTCAGGAGGAATCTCAGCAGCTGTTAAACTTGCTGAAAAGTTGGAACTGTTTGTTGCCTTGCTGTTGATATCTTGCTTACTTAAGCTGTTCCTCTGGAGTGGTAGCTTGTTTTATTTCTGTATTGAAAAGAAACTGGAAAATACATCTATTTAAGTATTTATAAAATTAAAGGTAATGTGATGGTCGTACCATATACATGCAGTTGGAATAATTGCAATAACTTTTGGTTGTCTTTTTCTTTTTGTAGGGTTTACCTGCAGGTCACTTCTACTTGCTGCGTTTGTAGCTTCATCTCTGAGTTATTGTTAAGGAAAAGATGGCTGAGTTATTTTTGCACTACCACACTATCAGCTAGAAAATAATTGTAAATATTTTAAAACATATAGTTTGTTCAAAAAGTATGATTCTTGTCCCTTGTAGTGGTGTTGATCCTGTGCGAGGCTGGATGAGTCGATTTGTCAGTACACAACCTGCTGTATAGCTCAGCCGTGAGCTGTTGGGAGGTGGCACTTTCCTTTAAGCTGAGTGGTTACAACCTATAAAAAGGAATTTATGTAATAGAATCTCTGAAATGTAGTGTCTCAATAGGGATAATATTCTAACTCCTGTGGTTGTAGACTTGAGCTTTTAGTGCAGAATCCTCCTATTATATAATTAAACAAAATCTTACTGCAAAAAATGAGGAATTAGAGAAATATTGTACCTTTTTTGATCACGAACTGATGGCCCGTAGATGTCAGCACACCCAGATGATGTGCTGGTGTTCCAGCATACTCACCCATTCTTATAATTGAGTAAGTAAGAACAAATTGTACAAACTCTTCTGCTAAGTAGTTTTAGAGCCATCCCGTGCTGAAAACATGAGTGACTTGAGTTTTCACTTCTTAGGGCTTAGAAGCAATATAATAGGGTTGTTTCCTGTGAATTAATAGTATGTTACTTTATGTCTGAACCTTTCCATTATAGATGTACCAGGATCTGCTTCCAGATAGTGCAGTACTGTAGTTGCTCTGAGCAACATAATTAGGGTGCATTTAGATGTGTAATTGCTCAGCTAACCCTCTCTGTTCCTTTCTCAGATATAAACTTCTCTGAGTATTCTGCAGTTCTGTGGTCAGATCTTTCTCATTTCCTCAGGGATCTAAACAAGCATACTCTTGCCTTCATCTTCTTTCTTTTCCTAGAAATCTCCCCTATTATATGTCATCTCTTCAAATGCTGCCCTCTCCAATTATACCAAGTTTCTTCATTTTCTCATTTATATTCTTCTTTCTTCCATCAACCTGTCAAATCATCAGTAAAACAATGCAAATAAGAAATGAAAAAAGTCTTACGGGCTGTGGTTTGGGATGAGAAGTTCTGAAATCCCATTTCCAGCTTTGTCACAGTCATCTTGTATGAGTTAAAGTATGTTACTTTCCCTTTCTCTGTACTCATTCCCTCTAAAGCAGTGAGCTAGAGCACTTTGTAATGAATACTGTTCACTTACAGTGATAGTCATGGAAGCCTTTCCTCTAATTTTGTTGTATTTTGATCAGGCACAGCATATACTTACTGAAGTCTGTTGCTAGAGTGACCATACTTTTCTCTGACTTGCAAAGCACTGGTTTCATAAATATGAAATAATTTATTTGTTCATTATGTTTACAGGAGTATTTCTAATTCCCAACTTCAAAGATCATGAATGTTTCTTAATCATAATGTGATTGTTTGTACGTATTTTGTGTGAATTTCCTTCAGAATGGGAGGGATAGAACCAGTGCTTTTGACACATGACAGAAAGTTTTGATTACCGGGACATAAAAAAAACAAATAAAAAATTATTATCTGAAAAAGTTACATTGGCCTTTCTCAGGCCTCCCATTTCCCCAGCTGATACCTGACTTTTAATTTTGCTTGTCTCTGATATAATTCCCTCTCAAATGTGAGACTCTTTTCTGAGCTAGGCAGCATTAAAAGGTGATTTACACTAGTTATATTTAAGGGGATGATTTTAAAATTGCAAGTTGAAAGGACTCCCACTGACCACTGGATTTTGTCTAAAGCAGAGATGCTACCTACAGAGAGGTTCTGCTATGATGAAAATAAGCTTATATCTTTTTCATTAATTCTCTAAGTTCGCTTCATTCTCTTTCATTAATTCTCCAAATTTGTGTGGGCAAGTTAAGCTGCTGTCCCAAGTGAATATTTTTAATGATCTCTCTGGAGTGTCTGAAAGCTTTGTCCCACATGCACGATTCAAAGTGAAGAGCACAAAATCCATCTTTGAGGCAACTTTATCATTGTACCTTTGGTATATAATGTTTATATTTGCATTTCTATTGTTCTTACATGCTGAGCTTCACCATACCCAAAGGAGAGCTTCATACACTTCAGAGAAAGCATTTTAAGACAAATATTTACTATAATAAGTTAACCTGAAGTGCTTGCAATTCAAATATGAGAAATCTGCTCTAAAATACAAGAGTCTGAATATCAAATCATGGTAATAATCAGGTAGTTTCCAAAATGCACTAGTGCAAAGTATCAGTTAGGGAAGTGCCAGTCTACTCTTCATGACTACTGAAGTAGATTTTATACATTTAATACAGCCATGTTTCAGTTAATTAACCCAAAAATTACATCTGAAGGCTTCTGTTATATATTCTTTGTTTTTGTTTCATGGCTTCAAGGAAAACTGTGGTGAGAATAACAGTAAAATATAAATGATGCTAAAAGAAAGAGCATCTTCTGATCAGACTAACAACAGTAATTCTGAGCCAGCCATTTTCTAGTGGATTGGTCTCAAGATTTTAAATGGCTCTTGGATACCCCTTGCTGGGATTCTTTAGAATGAATTTTACTTTCACAAACCTCTAATTCCTATAATTAACTTCCAGTGTGCGGTTTTTGCAAATAGTCTTGCCTCTAGAGGACAGATGGATATAAGCTTTAAAGACTTGGTTTCACAAAATATAACTGCCAGTGGTTTTCTTGCTACTGTTCCAGCTGGCCCCAGAGCATCTGCATCAGTTCAGCTTTCTAACGTTCTCTTGTTTTTTTTACTTATCTCCACAGTTTTAACAGCGTACGTCAAGGAACACACATTTTGTTCCGTGAGTTCAACTTTGTCCAAGCTACCCCTCATAACAGGGCATCTTTTCTTCGGACTTTTTGGAGATGTTTCCGAACAGTGGGGAAAAATGGAGGCAAGTATTCCAGTCCCATTATGCTGATAATAAAATTGTTAGCTAGACTACTGGTGCAGCACAAATGCTGACGCTGCACATCAATCTAATATACTATGTCTGTAAAAAGACACTATCACTACAGTGGCCTGTGGAATATTATAAAAAAACAAACAAAAAAATGCCCCCAGCAAAATTAGCATAGGAGCACCTTGTTGCCAATCCTGCTTCCACAACAGAACAACTCATCAAGCAACAGGAAAGCAGAGGGAGGACATCTGTGGGCCAGAGCATGATGATACAAAGGAAAAAAATACAAGTGCTGGAGGTCATGGATGCAAGTGGGGTAGAAGCCTTGGAGATAGTCTGAATATAGAGTATGGAGCACGAGGGCAATAAACGCTGCTATTACAAGGCAGGTGGGGTACTGAGTGCTTTGACTAGGAGCTCTGTGGGATGTATGGGTTATAGCATTGTTGGGCTGAACTGTGGTGCACATGGGCACCTAAGCTGTGTCTGAGCTAATCCTGGAACTTCTCCTAGATGACATTACAGGAACCTGGTGGCTGGAATGGGGACCACTGACAGCTGTGTGACCTCTTCCCCAACCCCACCCACAAGAAAAAAGATTCAATGCCAAAATAACTATTCAGCACTGTTCTATCTTGTCTAGCTATTATACTGCACTCACTAGAGTAGGTACTGGAGAACTGGACAGAGTACAAAATAAACTCATGTAACTGCATATAACTAAAATTAAGTTTTGGCTTCATTTTTAAGTTTAGAATTTTAAGCAGACATAATGAATGTTGCTGTACAAATGTGAATTTCAGTGGTTTAAGTTCTTTTATTTTTCTTCACTGTCAGTCTTACTTGTTTCAAGATATTCTACCTCACTTCTTGTTGCAGAGAAGACTTAAGAAAGATCTACAGATAAATCCTTAACTTCTGGCTAAGACTTCTGTTTTTGATGAACAGAGTTTTCAAGACAATAAATAAAGTGATGACTTTTTTGACATATGCTGTTTTAAATCCTTTGAAATTTGACAGTTATATTTAAACGTGACAAAATAATTAGGTATTGAAGCAATAGGGTATGCTGTCTGTAATGTTGTCTTACTAGTGATAGATACTCCGCCGTGTTCTAAATCATATATATTGGTTCAGGGATAACATTTTTAAAATACGTGTAAATTGTATGGTACTAATCTAATGAGTATGCAGCCAAGACATCTGTGTTATAAGGTCAGATCATTATCAGGAAAAATAGAGTGTAGATTCCTGGAACATTTTTATGTAGTAAAACTGAGAGATGATAGAAAGTCATCCGCAGAACTGTGGCTTTCAGTGATGAATGTTGCTGATAATTTGAGAAGAAGCTATCTGATGGAAAGTACTCATTCTGCATTCAATGCAAATTATCAATGAGCTTTGTCTAACATTTAACCTTTGCTAGGTCATCAGTACCTTCATTTGTTAGAGCCAAAAAGTTTTGGCTACATAATGTGCCAATTTTCTATTACTTTTAGCAATTGTATGTAAATACGGAAAAGGCCTGGGTGAAAATGTTGTCACCAAGGTACTTTGCTAGGGAATGGGGGAATCATAAGAAAAAAAGCTTAGATCAGTGCTACTGTGGTCTTAAAATTGAGTTCATGATATGTTTTTCTGACTTCAACTCAAGTGGCTGCAGCTCTTGATCTGAGCAAATATGGCATGTTTACCTGTACACTTATATGCTTTCTTCTTATGTTAACTAGAAAAAGAAATGCATGGCTTCAGAGAAGTTGCAGACAAAATTTTCAGCCGTTCAGCCCAACTTCTTCTTGTTCTCTAGCAGTAATTACAGTCTAGAACTTCGTTTTTATTCATTTTATTCTTCGTTTTATTTGCTCTGAGATTTTTATCTCTAATACATAACATAACAGGCATTAATTTCTTAATAGAATTTCTCAGTATGTCTGCAATTAAAATATTTCTGCTATATTTGCACAACAGAAGAATTCAAAACACTCATGTTATTTTATGCACTAAACTCCATTTACTAAGAAGAAACTGCCACCAAACTAGTGCAACATGATGAATGAAAGATGATCATTACCATCCTAAGTCATGGGCTAGACCTGGATTTACTTCTTTTAAATGCTCTATTTTTGAGTGAAGGAAGTAAATGATAATGTAATGCAACAAATTGTAGCAACCAGAATTGCGATCATTAGTGTTTTGAACTACAGAATGTCTCCTTGTGAAAAAAGTCAAACTGAGCAATAGCCGAAGCAATTGAGACACTCAACCTGGAGCTTTTTTTTAGAAGAGTGGATGGTGATATATCTTCTAATTACATTATTTCAGAAATTAGTTTTAAGGGGTTTTTTTAATGATCACTGAGCTAGAACACAAGACCATATGTACATATCAAAAATAGTTAAATTTGTTGAGCTTGCACAGAATCATAACTCTGTAAACAGTTTGTTGGTGCAGCATCTTATTTTGTGTTGATAGAATTATGACCATTTTGACATCATTATGTGCAGGAGGTAGATAAATTAGAGTCCTGATAGGATTACCATAAGCAGAATTTCTTACACTATGCAGCCTCTTTAGTTTGATAGGTTTTAGTTACATTGCTACTCATACTCTCTTTTGTTTGGAGACTGGATTTATATCTTTTTCTGTCTCAAAGTAGCAAGGAAAGGTCTCCAGCTTCACTAAGTGTGAAAGTAAGTTTTTAGGGGAAAAAAAAAAAAAAAGGAAGGTGATATACTAGATCTACTTTTTGCAGGATTTTGATTTCTATTTATTTATTTATTTATTGCTTTTCTGAAGCTCAGAAAGGTGCAGAGTTCTGTTTTCAAGTATGCTTAAGCATATCTGGGATTCCATGCAGTTGGGGAAAAATACAATTGAGTTTATTTTAGGATATGATCCAGTGTCAAGAAACTGTTGTGGACTTTTAAGAAATTTCTTCCATTTTATAAACACTTAGCAATGATATGCAGCACTCACAGAGGTGGTTAGAGGACAGCTAGTTTGTGTGTTGAGAAACACAGAGCATAATGCTTGGGTAGCAACAGATTTCTCCCAGAGGAAGGTAAAATGACCAGAAGTGTTGTTTTCCTTCTGCTTAGGCTTAAATTGACCTCTTGGAATCTAGCTGACCTACTCTTTTGAGTTGTCTGTTCCTCAGGACTCTTTAATTAAAACTGTGCTTTCTCAGTTTAAACAGCCCCTGCACAGTTCTGCTGTAAAGCTTCATAAGGTCAACATATGCCTTTCCCAACCCCCTTGGCTTTCATGTCTTGTTGGTTCTGTTTTTAATTAAAAAAAGATTTTTCCTTAAACGCTTTCCAGCCAATTAAAGATATTTTGCACTGAGAGACTTGTTCCAGGCCTGATATATTGAGAAGTGAACAGACAGCTCCATCTGAAGCATTGATACTGTTTTTCTAGAGCCCCAGCTTTCTTCAGTACTTTTCAACGGCTTTTCTCTCTCTTTTTTTTTCCTCTTTTCTTTTCTTTTCTTTTCTTTTCTTTTCTTTTCTTTTCTTTTCTTTTCTTTTCTTTTCTTT
>VXAB01012425.1:12127-101054 GCA_013399175.1 Odontophorus gujanensis
TTTTCTTTTCTTTTCTTTTCTTTTCTTTTCTTTTCTTTTCTTTTCTTTTCTTTTCTTTTTTCTTTTTATTTTTACCATCTATTTAAAATTGCCTCTAGGAAAAATAGCTGTGGCCTGATACCTTAGATATAGTTCTGGAATGGTTCAACACAAGATACAGGGTCAGGAGTGGTTGTTAATTTATTTAAGCACACACAGTATCGA
Source organism: Odontophorus gujanensis (assembly GCA_013399175.1). Taxonomy (NCBI): domain Eukaryota; kingdom Metazoa; phylum Chordata; class Aves; order Galliformes; family Odontophoridae; genus Odontophorus; species Odontophorus gujanensis. The sequence continues at coordinate 12,332 of VXAB01012425.1, forward strand.
AGCAAAGAAGTGCTTCAGAAAAGTGTGTTGGAATATATTGGTTAGGGACCCTTTTTGTAGGCCATTACATCCCCTTCAGGCAAACAGTACTGCTCCTGTATCAAAATAAAATCTTACATGCTTGTGTCTTGTTTCATGTCCATCACGTGGCATAATTGTTGAGGTCCTGAAACCCTCTTCTTTGTTAGTGTTATCCAAGCTCTTGCACGTGTAATTCCTTATTTTAAATTGTTCCTTCTACTTTTTTTTTTTTTTTTTTTCTCTCTCCTTTATAAATTGGCAGAATCCTCTGTCCTTCCTTTTTTGTTACTAAAAGCAAATCAGATCTTCATATACTGCTACTGTAGGAAAGTTTTTATTAATCAGTAAGGATTTGTGGTATGTGCTAGAGATGATTAAGTGATGGATTTTAATATAGCATTCTTTGGAGGCTCATTCTGCAGTGAAATATCCTTATCCGAAATGATTGATCTCCAGCCTTTGTTTGCTTTGTAGTTTCATTGCCCTGCAGTTGTAGCTGTTACTATTTATGATTTGTTGATGTAGCTGTATCTGGAACCACAGATGAGTTCGGAATATCAGGACAAAGAATTTCTGAAGTTGAGAAGAGATTAGTAGACAATGTTACAGATGTGGTGAGGTATATCTGTAGGTATTGTAAGTTAGAACATCTGCATTGCACAATAAATTGGGTGCAGTAATCACTGTAGTAGTAGCACATGGGTCAGTGGTCGTGTCATCACTCAGCCTCTTCTTGAATTTAGTCCATGCCATTTTATTTGTGCAGTTTGTGAAATACAGTATGGTGCAGCAGAAGGCATCATTATTAATCCGTTTCCCCATCCTCAGTATTGCATTTAATTTTAACTGTTGCTCTGAATATGCATCAGCTCATCTTAATTTCCAAATGTTTTTTTTTCAACTTCATAACTTCATATTCTAAATTTATATCTCTTAAATACACTTCTTTGTTTTTTGTTTTTTTTTTGCAGAACAATAAGTTTATCTGTTTTTATAACATTTTTCTGGCTATTTGTGCTTCTGACAGTTCTTTGCTGGTTATGTCACTGGCAAATTGAATTAATATGTTCTTTATCTTTTGTTCCAGCTAGAGTGAAACATTTAAATGAGCTTGTACTCAGTCATCATTGTTGCATTGTGTTAAGCAATTATCCAAAATTCAACTGGCAATAATTATTACCATTTGCTTTGCAGTCTTTTGGCAAGCTGCCAACCCCAATGACAGAATCCTTATTCAAACCAACTGAAATGGATTTTTTCAATTAAGTTCCTTAAGGCTTTTAGGTTCCAATATGGGCCTGGAGAGTTAGTTATTCCAAATCGTGGGGAAGTTCCTTGGAATAAAATTAGCTCTATGTTGTGTGATCTGGACTGGGATTCTGAACTCACCATGTTTCCAGTTGTTGAATGAAAGCAGTCTGTCTCTTTTCTTAACATTTGACAAGTCTTTAGAGGTAGTTTACACACAATATATGCATAGACAACTATCTAATAGACACTCTTTCAAGCACTGGCTTCATAAACTGTTATTTTTTAAGATGGCTGCGCTGAAAGTAAGGCCTCCTATTTTATCTTGGTCCATGACATCAGAGGTGAATGTTGGTGGCATGGCAGTAGAAGCTGAACCTTCTACCAATATCCCGTTACATTTTGTTGCTGTGTGACAGATGGCAGCAGAGGGGCATTCTGAAAGAGTGGCATCTGCCATGGAAGTGTGTATGAGACGAAGGTGTGGAATGGAATTCCTCCATGCAGAATAAGTTGCACTTATTGACATTCATCAATGCTTGCTGAATGTTTATGGAGACCAAACAGTGGATATGAGCAGAATGAGACAGTGAGTGGTGTCTTTCAGGAGTGGCGAATGCAATATGGAAGACAAGTTGCATTCTGTTGGCCATGCACAGCGCTCATGCAGTGGAAGGAAAACTGTTTTTATCAGCTCCTCTGCATGAATCAGTGGATTACTACCAGGGAAATGTGTATGGTGCTGTGTATTGGCTTCAACGCACTGGAAATAGTGGTGGCAGTGTTGGAACATCACAAAGTTTTCACCAGGTGGGTCCCATGAATGCTCACAGAGGAACAGAAAGAACAGCATGTGCACATTTGTCAGGACTTATTGATCCAATGCTAGGCTGAAGGTGACAGATTCCTGGATTGCTTTGTTACTAGTGATGAGATATGGTGCCACCAATAGGAACTAGAATCAAAACTCTATGGCAGTTCATGAAGTGGCAACGTGTGAATTTCCCATTGAAGAAAAAGTTCAAGACACAGTCCTCAGCAGATAAAGTGATGTGCACTGTCTTTTGGGATAGGAAACAGGTGATTCTTCTGGACTTTCTGGAACCTAGACAAACCATCAATGCTGAATGCCACACCATGATGCTGACTAAGCTGAAGGCACAAACTTTCAGAGCCAGGCCAGAGAAGGAGACAGCCTCTATCCTGATTTCCATGATAATGCCTGGTCCTGTACCAGTTTGAAGACCGTGGAGCACATAGCAATCTCAGCATCACTGTGCAGTCTGGATTTGCACCTTCTTAATTACATGTGTTCAGGCTGATGAAAAATGGACTGTGTGGGCAACATTTTCCTAACAGTGATGGTGGCATAGCAGCTGTAAGACAGTAGGTCAGCTCCACTGCTGCTTATGTCTATGAGTAAAGCATGCAGGCTCTTGTTCATCACTGGTGAAAATGCATAGTTAATGGTGGTGGGTATGCTGAAAAATTGTTTTTTGTAGTTGAGAACTTGCTCTATCAAATAGTGTTATTGTGCTCTAAGTGCCTCTGGTAGTTTCTATGGAAAAAAAAAAAGAAAACCAAACAGGAAGTATTGCTTTTGGAGCATCTTACCTATACTATTTCTTGTTCACTCTTTAGCATTAAAGATGTTCAGAGGTAGAGAATGGAGATACACGTCTTGTTTTCTTTTGATTCCTTTTACTGTGACTTTTACAAAGAAGTTGTAGGAATGCAAGTACTTCTGTGAAGCCCACATCTGCTTTCAGTCCACTGTTGTCTCTTAACTTTCCAGAGATGTGAAAGTGAGAAAAGAGTTATCTTCATCCCTTCTCACTGAACAATGAAATATCCATTCCTAAATGGCTATTTTCTAGTGTGCACCTATGCTGTTTAATGCAGAGTTTATGTAGATAATCTAAGCTCAGGATAGATTGATATTTCCAAGTACAATCCAGCACTATATTAAAATTCTAGCTTGGGATCTTGAAGTTGGAGAGGCACATTTCTTTGTCAATAGCCTGAAACTAGTTGATTCTCTTGGCAAATCTGTTGGTATGTGAGCAGTGTTTTTGTGAGTTGGTGTAGCTAACTGATGTAGAATAAACTCTGGCACATGTGCTGAGCTACTTTGCAGTGGAGATGCAAACTGAGAAAGAGCACTGTGAAGAGAGAATATGTATTTGTGTTTTGTGTGAATAGTAGAACAAGGACCTTCCTTCACACACATGCAGTTAGTTCTTCAAAGTGGCCTTCATGCTAGATGTCATGGTAAATGGAGGTCTGTCTGTCTATTTGTCTGTCTATCTGTCTATTTAATATTGTCATCCAGCTGCTTGGATAATTTCTGAACCAGACATTTGCATCTTAATTGTTCCAGCTGCTGCTTATAGATTTTCTATCTGATTTTATTCATAGTTTCCATCACTGTGAATTCACTTCATAGTTTTCACAAGTTACCTCTATTGATTTACATAATGTGCTTCTGACTCTAAATTGGACCATATCCCATTGAATCAAGCAGGCTTGATCTATATCTAAAAGTTTTTTCTTTTTCTTTTTTTTTTTTCTGTTTGTTGATTGTGAGTATAGACAACTACAATCTCTCACCCCTGTTCTTCCACTTCATTAGCTAATTACACTCACCAAAACTTGAAATGAAGTTATTCTGGTAAAACAAGCCCAGAAATACCATTTATTTCTTTTGGAAATGTATTTTCCCCTGTGATGTAAGAAGGCTGGTGTGAGCTGAAATTCTATTTCTGTAACAGTGTTACCAAACTCTTCCAGCAAATTTTGTTCTTGCTAGGATGGATAATTGGTACCTGCACACTCATAATCTCTACTCCACATTTTGTTTTGAGGTCTTGGTGCCCTTTAAGACGCCCTTGATTGACTAAAAGTGTGGTGTGGAATTAATGTAGTTAAACAGTGCAGCTGTGCTTAGGTGCAGACGTTCTTACATAACCCTAAAGTTGTCTTCCCTTATGAAACTATGTAAGACTGGTTTAAATAAGTATGATCATGAATAAAGGTGTTTTATATGTTTAAAAAGATTGAGTATTCTACTCTGGTATTCATCCTTGGAGAATTCTAGATGAATATCAGTAGAAGTGATCTGCATGCATGATTAGTACTTTGATATGCTGCTACTACTTTCTGAAATGGCAGTGAGGTGATCTGCAAAGAAATTATGAGATATAGTTAGTAATATTTATAAATGAATTCTGATCCCTTTTGAATTTGCCAAAAAGACATTATTCTTATGTTGCACACCATGACATCCACCTTTGCCAGCTGAACTGAGAATTATTTGCCTTCAGTGGTCTTACTAAGGACAAACCTTATCACCTCTGATGGTACAATGCTTCTGTTTTGCAAAGTGCAAAATGAAGAAGTGGAAAAGTTAAATGTCTTCTTTGTTACTCTTTTACCAAATACAGTCCCTCTCTTTGATCCTTTTCTTTCATGGGGAACTAGGACTGTATGAAACATTCCCTAGTTCAGTGAGGTAGCTTTTCTAAATGCAGATAGCTGCATTTCACGCTAAAGAAAAGATCAACTTTTTTTTTCTATCAGCTACTAAGACTTCTCAAAAATAAGTAATAGGTGTTTGGTGTCTTCTTCTGCTCCTGCCTAATAACACAGAAGTACACCACAAGGATACTTAACTGTAACTGATATTTCCAAAGCAATGTTCTGCTACACAGCTTGCTGATGCTAAGGATACTAAACAGTGTATTTGTGCTGTAGGAAACTCTACTCTGAGTTTTCAATGTATGTTAAGTATTATCTGGAGACTTAGAACAATAGTGTATGATTCTGAAGACAACTCAATATACAGATGTACTTAGGAGGCACGGAGCTTAGTCACACTGCTGCATAGTGTTTCCTCCCAAATGGTTTCTGCCCTCGGAAAGAAGTCAGTAGAAAGAAGATTAAAAGTTGTAAAGAAAGATATTTTGGATATAAGGGAAAAAAAAAAGGCCTTATTGGGTAGAAAAATCTGAACATAATCACAAAACTGTGATTAGATGTTAGAAGGAACCTTTTGATCAAGTAGGGTCAGATGCAGCATGTTGTCCAGGTCTGTGTTAAGTTGGGTTTTGAGTATTTCCACAGACGGATGCTTTGCAACCTCTCTGGACAAACAGTTCCAGTGTTTTACCGCCCTCAAATCTCAGTGTGACCAAGAAACCACTGTTGAGCAAGCCACTGTTAAACTAGAGCATTCAAATCACACTGTTCTTTTAGTGACTGAAATTTTAACTAGAAAGTCTTTCTTCACCAAAAAAAAAAAAAAAAAAGAAAAAAAAGAAAAAGAAAAAGAAAAAGAAAAGGAAGGAAAAAAAAAACAAAAAACCAACCTACGGGAATCACTAACAAACCAAGTGTGAATGAGTATCAAAAGCCTATTTTTTTCTTTCTTCTCCTTTCTATAAGAGATTGAATGTCTATGAAATTAACCTCATCACAGACTTTCTAAGTTCTTCTAAAGCAAATGCTGTTTTAGTTTCTCTCTTCATTAACCTCTTCAAATATGATTTGTTGCGTGTATGACTGTTGGTTTGCCTGTGTGTCCTTTCTCACTATTTTGTAGTCAATTTCAATTACATTTAATAAAAAAAATAAAACTCAGATAAATTCCTGAAATGGTTTCTCAGGTATAAAGACAAAGACCTCAGAAATACCTCATGTGAGGGAAAAGTTTCAATAGAATTTCACACCATCTGAGACTTCAGTGTCAGTTTAGCCAAAACCCACAAATCTGTAGCAGAAAAGCTTTGTAAGTTCCTGTGCTCACAGAGCTGCTTGTTAAAACTCTTCTGAGGTTTTCCTGCATTAAGACCTGGGCGCAGAAGCATTCGGAGTTTACATCAGCTGATTTAATAAACTGGTATTGGTTCCTTTGTAGAACTTGTGTATGAGTTGTAACAGTAAAAATAATTCCTCGTACTCTATAGCCTCTCTACTATTGCTTCTTTTTCTTAAGCAACACTGGGGACTGAAGAGCATGAGGAGTTGGGTTCATAGCAAAACTCTAAAGAAAACCAAACAGTTGTAGTTATTTATTTATTGTGATGGTGGTGGAAATTACATCAGATTTCAAAGTTTTCCAAGTTTTTCTAGTGCTCATTTTTGAAGAAGGAGAAGTCAGGAAAGGTGATATTATTCTGAATGAAATTTCAGCCTTTCCCCTTTTTTATTCCACTGTGCTGTAGCACAGGCTTTCATTCTGAACTACATTCTCACTCGTCCTCTGTTCAAATGTCATGTGTTACACCCAAAGATTTTTCTTTATTTCCTTTTTCCACTCTTCATTCCACTATTAAGTATTTCTTCAGTTCTGCCAACAGTGGCAGAGGAATTGCTGTACTTTGCAAAGTTATAGTGCAAAGCAGATACTAGCCAGCATGATTAAGATAAAGAACATTTAATATTACAGCTTCTACCTGAAATAGTTTTCATTTTTTTGTCTACTCTGATTGAAAACTTCAAACCCTTGAAATGACTGATCCACCATAATTGTCCTTAAGGAGCTGTGAAGTGTTTCATTGCTTTCATTTGTGACAGACAGAACCTCTCAAATGTGATGTCTCAATTTCAATCTGGTGAATAATGATGACACTTTTCTATATGTACTGTCTGAGGATCTGCTTTACAGATTTTAAGAAATGAAGCCTTCTCAAACTCTTGTCAATATGATTTTCACTTTACAGCTGCAGAAAGTGAGAGAGGAAAATGAAGCAGCTAGCTGAGATTCACATAGTTGGAGGTAGAATCAAAATCTCTGACCTTTTGATGTTACTTACTCAATTTCATATGCTAAAATTGTTTTTCTTATACAGGCATCTTTTACCATGAAAAAAGTAAGAAAACATGCATTACTATAAAGCAATATTGTTTAGATAAACTGTTTTTTAAAACCTGGTTTCTATTTAATTCATAACTGTTTTGAGTGATCGTTGGCTTACTCAGAATAGTATACCACTGTGTATGACCTGCATGGGGTCGCAGGATTTATTTTTTTGTTCCTTTCAAGTTTGGCATTAAAACCCTCCTTCACTGCCTTTCTAGACAAAGTCTTTAGAACAAGATAGAAGTCAATTAGCTATCGAATGCTGTCATGTTCATCATCTTTAGTGTAGAATCACATGCTTAGTGTCACTTTCACAGCAATCCTTCCCTCTTTAGAGACGAAAAAGAAAAGGTAATTTTGTGTGGATTTACCATGGCTCATAAGAATTCTGGTGTTAAGCTGCTAATTTTATCACTTAGAAAGCAAATCCCCTCGTATCAAAGTTGCTTGCTTTTCATGTAAATTTGGCAAGAGATTTTCTTCTTTTGAAGGAGCTCAAAATAGAAACTACTTTATATGCTAGAATATCTTCTTTGTTCATCTTCCCACATTGTAAATTCAGAATATTTTCCTTTTATATGAAGGTTGCAGTCTTTTGTTGTTTCTCCATAGTTTCAAAGTACTAACTACTAGAGGCTTGTTCAGACATGTTGTGCTTCAAGGGACCACCTTATAAAATAACACAGTATTCCTTCCTAAGTTTGACTATAGGATGAATTGAACATTATGTCTAGAGAAAGATTTCCTGAGCATAACTATTCTTTGAAGAGCCACCTTCGGAATTCTTCTATTTACATCTTAGAGAGCAGAAGCCTAGAACCTAATTTGGCTTTGTTATGCCTTGCTATTTGTCTGGAAATACAGGTTTATAAGCTTAGCTTTGAACATCATACTCATTGTGGTGGGATTTTAGATTAAACAAGGCACCTACACTGAAAATCTGTGTGCATGTATTTGAGTAACCAAAGCTAAAAATGCCTACTGGAGCTGGAGCTGGAGCTGTTTCTTTCTAGCATTTCCAAATAAATGAAGAACTGTATAATAAACAATAGAAGTAAAAAGGACATAGATTGGTGAATTGAGTTCTTGGTCTGTTAGTCTTGGCACAGACTGCATGAGAAAGAAAGATCTGTGTGAATGCCACCAGGAAGAAAAAAAAGGGTGACACTTCTAGAAAGTTGTACATCGTCTACAGGACATACAGAGTAACTTGTTGGGAGCAGACTCTGAGTCAGTTCTCTACTCTGTGCTGGCTCAGGGCTTTCCCCAGCTGAGTTTTGTAATGCCCCTCAGAGTAAGCTGTCCTAATGCTTGACTACTCCGGTTGTGAATTTTTTTCCACTCTAATAACTGATCAAAATTTCTCTTTGTTCAACTTGCATCCATTGCCTCTTGTCCTCTGAGAATATAAATTCAGTGCACAACCTAGAAGTCTAGTTTCCATGGGTTCCTTTTATAGTCAACAGGGAATGGCTGATCCATAAGGTAGTTTTGAACAGTTCAGATGGGATCTTGCCATGAATCACTATCTGGGAATATTTCTCTGTACTGATTATGCTAGGAGTTTAAGTAGAGAAGCAGTAGAAGACCTAAGTTTAGTCCCTGAGTTAGGCAGCATAAAAATTACCCTTTCTCTCTGTGCTTCAAACGTACTATTTCTGGAGGAATAAACAAAGCCTTTAGCAAAATGCATCTTTCTGTGGATGCTGTGTTTCATTTTAGTTTGTCGTTCACTGTACTGTAGGACCTATAAATAAACCTTTTAGGAAAGTGTTTAATTCCATGATGCTTTCTTCCCTTATAATTCTTCACAGCTTTTGTATCTGAAGTATCCCCTAAGTAAAGAAAAAAAGTGAGTATCAATTTAAATCTTATTAGACTAGAGATGGTAAGTAACATATCGACAGTAATTGAAATCAAGCTTACAATCTCCTGAAGTATTTATTTTGGAATCCTAGCTAAGACATCTTGGAGATCTAATGTTATGTAGAAAAAAAAATCTAGTGAAATGCTGCTTACTTGATTTCTCAGATAGTGAATACTGTCAACTCCAGCAGAAAAAGAAATTAAACATGGTTACTTAAGGAAACAGATTTTTAGCTTGGAGTATAGATAGTGTAGATTTTATTCATTATTTCTTTTTCCTTTTTGTGACAGAGAAATTTATCTGCAGCATCCCTCTACACAGACTCAAACAAAGTCTGAAACTTTCTTTTGTAAGAGCCTATGCTGATTTCAAATAAATTAGTTTAGTTCTTGTGTACTTCTATTATTTCTGGTAATAGGCATGGTTTAGGTGTATGTAAAGTGAATAGCTGATACTGAATAGTGTGACAATGTTATTTGTGTTGACACCAAGTAGAAGATTTAAGCATTTTCTTCCCTTTCCCACTCTTCTCATTATACGTAATCTAGTGGAGCAAATGTAGGACAAGCAAAGAAATAGAAACTGGCAACTCCTGAATCCTAATCCTGTTAGACTGTGTCTTTGGCAAATCACTTCACCTCAATGCACCTTTGTTTTCCTATTTATAACCTGGACTTCCACCTGTTGAACTGGTCTAAGTAGTCTTTGGACATAAGAGTTTGGGCTGGATAAGTAAAACTGAGGCTACTTAGGTGTCTACATCAATCAAGTTTGCCAGCATGAAGATGTTAATGAACTCTCACTTTTTTTGTTAGTATTAAACAGTTAATTTTCAACAGAGAAGCATGTAAACTTCATTACAACTTCCTTTTTGCTGAAACAGTAACTATTCTTGAAGTGCATAGTAAATCTGAGCAAGCATTTGAAATTTAAAAACTTCAATATGAAAAAAATATATCAGTCTTTCTTCTCTTCATCCCCTTTACCTCCTGTTTCTTGCCATTCCCCAGTTCAGACTCAGAAGTATTTCCTATGGGATTTTTTCTGCCTTTTAACAACTCTTTGGATGATATTCAAATAAATTCTGGAAGGAGGAAGAAAAGGCTTTTTGATAGTTAGAATGGGATTTCAAAAGCTGTATGTATTCATGCAAAAATTAACTAAACCTGCAGAGAGGAAATATGAAAGCGGCAGCTCTGTTTGTTGTGGTTTTGCTGCAGAAAACTGTCACACACAATATACACAATCATCTTGAACTCTTTCATACTTTCAGCCGAGATGAAGTATACCAGTGTTTTTTCAGCTAGAAAGCTGATTTCTTTTTCCTTGCCTTGACACTTTTCTTACTCGTATTTGAACATTTACTAAATGGTTGTTTAAAAAACATGTGTTGGTGAAATATATCTGATAATCAATTTGGGGGTATTTGTATGATTCTGTTTCTGATTGGTGGAAAGAGAACGGATTTAAAATGTTAAAACTCATCCCCTCAAACAACTGATCTGGCAAACTGAAAGAGCAGTGAACTATAACAGGGGACCATGTGAAAGTGAGGAATAGTCATATTTACTACAGACAGATTCAGGTATTCTGACGCCTCTGTACAAATTGAAATCTACCTGGTGAAATATGCACACTTCTGTTCTACTGAACAGTAATAAACATCATCATTTGCAAATCTCCACTGCAATAATTTTAAAAAAATCAGCTTTTTTTTTTTATAATTTATTTTATACCTGTCTACAATCTTGATGCCTGTGTACTTTATTATAGCAGAAGGTAGCAAAATAAAAATGGGCACCTAATGAAAAGCTTTAAAAAACATTATCCAATTGTCTTAAGATTCTCTACCTTTCCTTGTTATGATAGTTACAAATTAAAACTGGCTTACACCTCCCCCTCTCTCTACGAGAGTAAGTCAAGTAGCTTTTGCTGTATGCTTAGAATATAATTACCTTGTTCATTATAAGATGAGTGTAGCGAAAAGTAAGGCAGTTTGAGCATAAGTGACAGAAAAATGTTATTGACTTCTTAGCAATGCTGAAATTAAAATTAATAAATAAGGCATGGGGAGAAAATCCCTTGTGTGATACTTGCTGTGTGTGATCTCAAGCTGGACTTTGGGAGGCCTATTGATGTGAATGAAGTTTCTATTATTTTACATTCCTTTTCCTAAAACCAACAGATAACAAACAGTGCATACACATACTTCTCTTGGGTCTTGACAGTGTATTAGACTCACCTGGATGAGTGGAGTAAATTAGAAATCAATTAGGTGACTTTTTGCAAAATTTTCTTAGGGTTTTTGCTGAACTACCTCAGATTTCACTAGTGTTAATATGTTAAAATGTTCAGCACCTTTGAAATCCATTGCATAGTTTGTTCTTCTGTTTCTGCTTATGTAACCATGTTGTTTTTTCCTCTTACAATAGCGTACAGGAAGGGGATTGAAGAGATGCTGTGCTCTGCAGTTTTAGCCTGATATGGAAGTTTCTTCTGCAATAAATCCTTTATTCTCCTTTCACAATTCTAGCATCTGATTTTCATGTTTGAATTACAAAAAGAAAATAATAATAATAAATAAAACATATAGGGACCACTAGGAAATTAGGAGCAGTTCAATTGCTTTTAAACTCAATTGGGTTGAGTAACTTTATTGGAAGTGTCTGGATACACTGAACAGATGTATTCTCATAAAGCTACAAAGTGCAATCCCTTTGCTTTCAAGTAGTGTCAAGTGTTTGGAAAAGGGACAAATGCATCACCATGCAACAAAAGAGCAGAAAACTACTTCATTATTTTTTGAAGGAGTTTCAAAATTCTAAAGGATGTTAAGTTTTACTTAACAAGAACTCTAAGAAGGGAAGTCCCAACCCCATGGTTTACCCAAGTCAAAGGTCAGTTTTAAGATGTTGCCCAGTAACTACATCCTTTGTAGGCTCTGTTCATCATGGAGATGAATGCATGTAATAGGGATGTTGTTCTTTTTCAGGGGTTGTGGAAATGCATGGTATACTATATTATTTCTTAAAACAGACATCTTGTCCTATAAATACTTAAGCAAGTTAGAGCACCTGTTACCTGTCATTTTCTGACAACTGAGTATCCTTTGTTGATTGAATAGCTTAATATTGGTGTGTTGAAACATCTGAATAACTGGCAGCTGAGTTGTCTTCCTGTCAAACTGCAGGCATTCTTCTTGTATCATTCTACTCTCCCTTGCATTCCCTCTATTTGGCTTCAATTCTTTTCTGAAGTCTTCTGTTTCAAGGCCAGAGTCTGCCAAGTGGGAAAGATAAACAGATTCTCCCTCTCTTCAAAGAGTTAATGTCACTTATTAGCACGTGAGAAGATTGGTTGTAAATAACCAATAAAATGTGTGGAGTATAGTATTCTATTAATGTATACAAGGATATGTAGATGACTGGATAAAGTAGATTTATCATTTTCGTTTAGAAGTGACTGATCCTAGGTTCTGGTGAAATGTTTGTCACTTAAGCAGGAGGCTGATACTGTCTTTGTCTTAACTTTACCTCCAGAGAACCAAGACAGCATGTGTTCATGTATTGTGGAGTTCTGTAATACTCAGTTTAAGTGCTGTCAGCTGTAATGCATGTTAAGATCTCTGTGCCCCTTTAATACAAAGGGAATATTTAAGAGTCTTCCACCATGCCTTGTTAATGGGTTGCCCAGAGCAAGATAAAATTCTGCAAGTTGAAACTTGTTCTTTAAGAGACTGTACCTTTGTTACCTGGAAAGCACTGTAACTCATCTTTCCTCATAATCAGTTTTAAACTGGCTTTAAAATCAGACTAGCATACTTCACATGACTTCAAAACATTCCTGCAGTAATTCCCATTTTGACAAACCTGGCCCTAAGATACAGATCGTATTGCTTTGGATTGATGCTCGGCCCTGCTTGATTAGTTAATACAATGCAATATACTAATACTTGGTTTGAAAGCCTTTTTTAGAGAGTAATACGCTTGTAGACTTTTATAGCCAGAAAGTACCATTAGGCCATGTATCCTGGTCTGTATAGCACATCATTAAACTTCACTTAGTAACACCAGTATTGAGCCCAAACGCTTTTGTCTGACTGAAAAATCATTTGCATATCTTCCAGAAGGGCATTCAGTTTTGATTAAGTCATGTGGTGCTGAAGGGGCCGAAGGGCCCCTGGGAAACATAGCAGCAGGAAGCAGTCAGATGGTGGTGCTGCCAGAGCAATTAGGCTGGCCTGCAGCCCGGTCCCCATGAAGTACCGAGTTTTCATGGGAAGGAGGCTGCTGGGAACAACTCATTCTCAGACGACTTCTGTGTGTTGTGCCCGTACACGCTTTCACACACAGGTGGGAGGCTTGAGCACTGCAGGCACAAAGTGGGGCAGCTCCTGGGCACTCTCTGCTCTCAACCACTGCTGGGAGGAGTGACTGCTTGTGCTGGCTGAGAAAACTGTTCAGACTGAGGAGGAAGATTGCCTGTGATCTATTTGATACCTTTGGTTTTGTAAGAGGACAGAATTTACTAAGACTTATTTGATTTTTGAACTGAAACATATTACGGGACTAGTAAAATCTGAGTGCTGAGCACTACAGTACAATCTCCGGTTGTGGCAGTCTCTAACAGTGTGATTATCTTCACCATGTATATTTTAAAAAGTCTGTGAAAAATACGTTCTTTTAAATACTGAACAACATTCTGAAGCCAGTTTGTTATCTTTCTTTCTGATAAGCCAAGTAAATTATTACCTTGAACCTCTCTAAGGCATATTTGGTAACCACATCATCCAGTGCTGCAGCTATTTTTACTCTTTCTCAATTCTCACCATCGTTCCTGAGTTGTGGGTGTCTCAGTGTGGTCGAATGATGGTAACTCAGCGTCTCTAATTGACATTGTTTTGTTTACTCATCTGAAGACACTATTATCTTGGTTACATTCTTCTGAGCAATTATTTTCACTTTTTTGTCCACTTGTCTTTATAAAAACTGTTTACCTAGCTGGCGTCTTCTGCACTCATGTCTGTCATAGAATCACTAAGGTTGGAAAAGACCACTAAGACCATCTAGTCCAACGATCAGCCCATTCCCGCCATGCCCACTAACCATGTCCCTCAGTGCCATCCACACGTTCTTTGAACATCTCCAGGGCCAGACTCACCACCTCCACAGGCAACCTGTTCTGACACCTCGCCAGTATGGAATAGTACTCTCCACTCAGCACAAGTGAACTGTGCCAAGGGGACTTTTATTTGTTACTGTTTCCTCAGTTGCTGTATTGCTTAGAAAATAGTCTTTGTTCTGTTCTAGGCCAGTAATGTAGAACTTCGATGGTATTCCTAGGGATCCCAAGTGAAATGCACCTTCTAAGTGGTGATTCCTCATTCTTGCTTTTAGATATAACCTTTAACCTGTTAATGTGTTCATTTATAGCATTCACATTTTTTAATCAAAGCACTGTTTAGTATAGAGTGGTATCTCTCAAAGTCTGTTGATACTTTTTTCATCTAGATTTTTGTTTCTGCTTGAAAATACAACCATTCACCAAGATTATTTTTTCATAGTTGATTGCTACTAGTAGGTAATTGAAGAAGTCCAGCGTTCCCTGTTCTAATGTTTTCCTTGAGAGTACTGTCGAACTGTCCTGGGTATAAATATCTAGGTCATCTTATGGCAGCACTAATTTCAGCCTCATCCTTGCACTAGTTCCTGCATGCTTCTATTGTATGGTAGATTCTTTGGTCAAAAGTAATTTTAAATGCTAATGAAAATTTAGCTTTCTTCTAGTTATACAAATTTTTCCAGGTGTTTCAGACTTTGAAAATCAATTTTCCCCAGTGTTGAGAGGCTATCAGACAACTCTCTTCTAACAAATTATGAACACCTGTTCTTTCTTAATGTGTTAAGTACCACTCCACTGCTGACATCTTCCCAAGTCATCACTGAAATGGAAAATGCATTGCGCAGAAAAAGATGTTGCACATTATATTACATATAGCACACACTTGTTATGAACACTACTTTATTTACCTCTCTCCCTCCAATCCAGGGAAAAAAATGTCAAGAGGACTATAATTACCACAGTTTTCTCCTCATATGCATATCATTATCTTTTTGTTCCCTAATTTCTTCCATTTCATTTTGTTCCTCTTTTAAATTTTCTGGAAATTCCTGGTGTTTCATTATCAGCAGAGATGTTTTTACCTTGTACTATTTATTTTTATACTGCTTAAGAGTCCATCAAAGACATCTATGCCAGTAGTGCATCAATTATTCTTGTATCTTCCAATTGAAATATACTAGAATAGTAGCTTAATCTCTACCAGCACTTCATCTATTATCTGGATTTCATCAAATATTAGGGGAAATAGCTTTAAACTGGAAGAGTGTAGATTTAGACTACATATTAGAAGGAAATTCTTTACTGAGGATGGTGAGATACTGGAACAGATTGCCCTGAGAGGTTGTGGATGCCTCTTCCCCGTAAGCATTCAAAACCAGGCTGGTTGGGGGTCTAGTGGGAGGTGTCCCTGCCTGTAGCAGGGTGGTTGCAACTAGATGGTCTTAAAGGTCCCTTCCAACCCAAACCTATCGATGATATGTTGGATAATATACCTTTTGGTAAAGGAAATATATGATATTCAGCTCAAATAAGGTATAATACAGACAAAGATGTTGGTACCACTGTGACAATGAAATCTGTATGAAGTAGGCAAGAATGATGGATGTTACAAAGAAACTAGGAGAAAAATACTATTGTTAAGCATTGCAATACTATGTTGAAAAATGTTAGATGTGGTAATACAATTTCTACAGTCTTGAGGTAGATAAATTTTTCTGCACATTCCTGATTTTTTTGCTTCCTAACATTAGCCATACAAATAGAATTCTCTACTACATGTTTTCAAAATGGCTTTTTTTTGTTGTTTTTAATGAACAGAATTTCAGACAACTTAAATCACTGATTAATACTAACTGCCTTCCTATTCCATGTACTGAACAAATTCCTAATAGGTAATTCTTTGTATATTCCTTCTGTAGTATGCTCATGAAATTAGGTAACAGCTGGGATAAAACCTTGTTATGTTCTTCATACGGCTTCCAAAACATCTCAAGATATAAACATAAATGGGAAAATGGAAAACTGTAGCATAAGATTAGAATTTCAGTGCATAGGCGACACTGTAAAGTTTCTAAAGAGTTTATCTATAAATGTGTTTGTCCCTGATCATCCTTGTTTTATTCTACTGAGTGGAAAAACAGACGTTAAAATGGGAAGATCCAAAAGCAACTCTTTAAATTCACTCAAGTTAGAGAATTTTATTGTAATGCTGTTTGATGTTCATAAAGTTGAATACTCTAGTAAATAGTAATAGAAAGTGATAGTAAAGGAAAAATATGCCTTATGTTCAGATGTCAGTCCAAGTGTGGGTGGATTTTCAGAATTTTGAACTCTTCAGCTATTAATAATTTTCTCTTTGTAGAGAAGTAAAATCTGGTAATTTCTTTAGTATGAATTATTTACTTTCAACCACCTGATAATCAAGAATAACTCAGGAGGAGAAAAAAAAGGAAAAAAAAAAAGAAAAAGAAAAGAACTTAGAAAGGGTAAGTAGTCCCATCACCAGGAAAGAAAACTGACTCAGCTGGAAAACTTTATGACAGACATGCACCTTTCCAAGTAAAATACAAACAGTTATATAAGAAAGACAGCTGCAACAAATGATCTTCTCCCGAGAGCAAGGGATGTTCCTGTCTTGTTTAATAAAAAATAATATTCGAGCTCTGAAAGCTACAAAACAGAAGCTTACAGACCATTGCTGAGTACTAAAGTGACTGGTTAAATATTCGTTTGTCTTTAATTAAGATGACCCTAAACTTTTTATGACGGCTACTAGAGGGTATGATTGGAAGCATCTGGCACTTGCTCGCTACATTTAGTATGATTCTTCTACTCTTGCAAGAACTTTTTTGGTAGATAAGTTCAGAATGATTTATCCCTTTAATTCTCTGGCTTTAATAACCATAGGCTATTCCCTTAATGATTTAGAATTGCATGATACAGGAGACAGTTTAACATACTTTCCAAGAGATTAATTTTCTACTTTTTCATCAGTGTTGATATACATATATTATATCAGGAATATAATAGATTTCATTTGCATATTCTAATCATAGTTGCTATCATTTTTAGGACTGTGAAATACTGTCTGTCATTCTACCCTCTTTGCTATGTTTTGTGGACTGCATTTTGAGGAACTTAAGGCATTTCTTTTCAGTGTGGGAGAAATAGGAGAAGATTTACACTGTCAGGCTGTGCCCAGCTATTTTACAAGGTTGTAAGCAAGGAAACTGTCTCTTCTGAGGGAGGCAACTGTGGTTAGATAAGGACTTTTAGGTTGGCATTGGTCAAGGAAGGAGCAGTCCGGGTATCCTCCATGCTGCTGATTTCTTTGCCTTCCTTTGTGAAAGCACAACGGGCCACGTGTTGAAGACAGCACAGAACTTATCCAAACAAAAATGATCCTGGAAAAAAGAAGTTACTTCTCAATTTAGTGAGGTTCTTGTCCCATCCACAATGGAGCTATATAAGCAGCTGGAGAGAAGATAGGAGTGAAGGGTAGGGGGAGTAGGATGAATCTTTTCAGTAGATGACCAAATCTGAAATCTGTGTTTGTACTACAGCTTTACTTGGTGGTGTCAAAAAGGGCCTACCAGGACAAATTTGTCTTAATGCCACAGAATTTCTGTTCCTCAGAAAGCCATTTATATAAATCCTCAGTTCTCTTGTTTACAACTGTAGCATCAACTATCAACTGCCTGCTAAATATGTTATGTCTGGTTTTAACTGCACGCTGAAGAGTAGGCACCTAGCAAGATGACTAGTATATTGACTCAAAGAACAATTTACCAAAAATACTCTGTAGGTATTTGGAGCCTTTCTCTGAACTTCTGATATGGAAAATATTATGGATGTCTAAACCAAGAGTATTAATGAAATCTTCTGTGGTATCAGTTCTATTCTTTTCTCAGTTTGTGGTTCTTCTGCTCATCTCATATTTTTTCCACTTTTTCCAAAATCTCACTTATATTACAATCAATAAAGTAGCTTTTTCTTTTTTTTCTTTCTTTTTTTTTTTTTTCCACCTAACTTTTCCTGTGTACATTTTAATTTGCTGTGCATATGGAGAAGGGTTTGACTGAATCTGTCTATGTTTTACCCAAGTGATAGATGTAGTGAAGCTGCTTTAACAAGCAACTTTAATACCTCTTTGCCCTTCTCAAGCTGTGAAAAGGGCTGTAGAAGAGCCAAGAACTTTTGCCAAAACCATTTGCCCAAATGCCTAAATATATCCTCCAGCCAAACTTGTAGTGCACTGAGTCAGGCAGTGCTTCTAGAACAGCTCTGTTTCAGATGCTAAGATCTGTGGATGAGTAATGAATGCACCTTTGCTGGCTGCAAGTACATTAGAATAACAGAGCAAAATACACCACTGCAGACAGGCAGGAGACTAAAATTAATCAAGGTGTTCACCTGTATTTTGTATTGAAGCTTCAGAAAACAAACAAAACCACTGAAAACTTTCATCAAGCTGTTACCAGTGGTTCCTTCATCTTGATAGTACCAGTTTAACTGAGAGCTGGGTTAGCTTGAGGATTCTTGCTCTTTAGTAAATAACACTATCTCTTACACCCATCCATATCTAATTTGTATTAAAGTGCCTTCATGTAGCAATACTTGAAAGCCTTCTTCAGAATTCTTTATGCCCTAAGTTTTGACTGAGCAATTTATATTAAAACCACTTCTGCTTCCCTTGCCTGTTCTCTTCCTACTTTCTTCTCCCCCCTCTTCTTTCCTAAGTAACTGTAGGGTGAGAAAAGAAGCCGTTTTGCATTTCAGAACACTTAATGTAGCCAAGAGGTTTGTTCCTTGCTGCTTTGTACTTTCAGACAAACTAGAAAATTTAGATTAATAGGTTGTTTATTCTTTTGCGTGTTTCTCAAATCAAAGGCACTGAATTGCATTATTAAAGAAGTTTTGTGTGGCAGGCTTGGAACTGTCCTTACTGAGCTGCACATGAAGAAAAACGATTGCTTTTCATCCCGCTCTCTTTATGCAAACTGGCACAGGAGAACTGTTAAATGTGGTATCATATACTATCACTTAAAGACCTTCCTTCTGTACAGCTGATGTTTATCCCCAGTGTCACGGGATGCTTTGATGATCTGTTTTGGAACAGAACAGGAAAACCCTAGAAATAGAAACACACATGTCTTTATATTTAAAATATTTAAATATTCACCAGTTTAATAAAAGGAGGTTTTGTTTAGAACACTAGTGACTGCTTCACAGCATTCTCAGATCTCCTCATTGGGATTCTGTTCATTTATTGTATGGTTTCTCGTCCATTCAGTTAGCCATAATGCACGATTAGTGTTTCAAGAATGATCTGCCCAGCCAAATTAATGAGGAAAATATTCAGTGTTATTTTGAGATGAGACCCATTGCTGAAGTATGTAGCTAGTTTTTGGTAGCTGAGTGAATGAAATGATGGTATCTTGTCTGTACCAAATGGTTAATAGCATATCTCCAGGTTTCTATTTATGTTAGGGACTCCAATTCCATTGGCTTTCTGTGACATTTGAGTCTCTCTTGAACCAAGGCCTTTGGCTTTAAGAGTGAAAAGTCTGAGGTGATGTAATTTAGGACAAGACTGTGCCTGTCTTATGCAAATAAACATAAGAGGTAAGATGTTTCTTTGCCTTATGGGTTGTACTTCAGCTCTAGCTGATGTACAGGATGAGGAAGATGAAGCTGCATATTCAGCACTGCACTTCATCTTATGAAATGGATTCTATCTGTGTTTCACACCAGCATTGCCAGGTGCACAGTGAAAGCAAGCAGTCACAGCTTTTAGACTGGCTGAACTGATGAACTTTCTTCAGCCTCCAGTCTGATGCAGGATGCAATAATTATGACTTCCTTGTTTCATGTATGGTTCCTGATTTGCAGTCTCTTTGCCTAAGAAGAACCTAGCTTTTGGACTGAGTGAAATTTAGTGCCTGTATTTCCATTCTATCTGAGATACTAGTGCTAGTAATAGGTTCTCCAAGTCTTCTAGGGAAGAATATTTAAAGAAAACTTTGCCTATAGTCTTGTTTGTAACTATACTGTCATCTTCCTCCTGAGGATTATGCAGAGTTCATCTAGCCACTTCTGAATTTCACTTTATCATGTTAGTTTACCTCTGTGTCACAAATCACTGGCCATCTTGAGTTTCCCTGGGAAGGAGTCTTAAACCCTTTTTGTGGAAATGGGAGTGATGGTGCTTTGCTTTTGTTTTGGTGTGGGGTTTTTTTTTGTGTGTGTTCATTTGTGATCTCTGCATAGGCAAGTGGTGACCTGTAGATGTACTAAAATCAACTTGAGCCCTTCCATAACTGTTTAATCATCTGGATGGTTTAGTTGTGCCATGTCTTCTATCCCTATTATGCTTGCAGACCAAGATAGGCAAGTTCAAAAAATTATTATAGATCTCTATTTAAAAAGTTAAATATTAATTTTTAGCCTGTTACAAACTGCTCCAAATATGAATAAGTATATCACTGTTCTTTTCTTGTAGTGGAGGAATTGTGACAACCTCAGACGTCCAATGGCACAGAAAATGTTGTTTCCACTGTAATAGATCTGTGACTCAGCTGAACATGGTCACTTTTTGAAGAAAGTCATAAATATTTTTATATTTCAAATTCATATTTCACCTGCATTAATTTTACCCCTTTGTTCAATGCTTTTTTTCCACTCTAATTTTTGGACATTTTTGAGTAAGATATGGCCATATCCTGATGTATCATTATCACAAAATACTAATCTAATTTTTGTTACTGACCAGCAATATCCACACTTACAGAAATTAATATACTAGATTCACAGGGAAGTAGTTTTACTCTGGAAAGATGATTAACATCATACCTGCTTGTTTCAAAGATTGAGTTCTTTGTAGTCAAAGCTCCTCTGTTCCTATGTCTCTTCAGTATCTGTAGGCAGATTATTGCAGCCACAAACTCCACTCATGCATCTCCTCATATTCCTGTTATACTAGAAAATTCTAGTAATTGTCTAGTTTTCTTTGTGTTTACTAGTAGGCATAACAGAAGTTATTTTAATTGCTTCCTTTTAACATCTAGAATAGTTAATATTTTCACTCAGACATTGAAATTAGAATCTAATTTGTCTATCATTGAAAAGCTTTCAAATCTACTCTTATTCAAGAGAAGACTTTGTAGTGGTACAGACAGCAGTTCAAAGAGAAAAGGAAATCAGAAGAAAGGCTCATTAAATTCCCAAATAATTCACTGATTTGTTATTTCAGATCTTAACTGCTAAGCAAGTAATGATGATCTTCCTTATGCTGTACCAGTGGATGCAGAACTGTGTCCTTCATTCAGTAGAAGACTGTTCTGTTCACAGCTGTGTATACAGAGCTGCAAGTGAAAATGAGATGTGCACATAAAGGCTTTCAGTCTATTTCCCTTTGCAGCTCTCATCTGTTTGTTCTTTATCAAACCCCAGAAAACATCCTGCTAAGTGGAAAGAGCAGAAGTAAATAGTGAGAAGATTTGTTTTTCTTCTTGATAAACATGTCATTTAAAGTGACTTTCCAAACATACCCTATTTAATAGAGATAATTTAGAAACTTGAAATTCTGCATTCTCTTTATTGCCCACCAGCATGGATCCTGAAAGACTCTTTCTTTCCATCAGTTTCTAGTTCAGGGAGTTCATCAATAAAGTTTTGTTTTGGCACTTGGACTCAGGTACGGAGTAAATACAGAGTAAATCCTGTATTCTCTAAAAACTGAGAAGATATTTCTTGTAACTTGTATCTACTGAATATCTTGGAACTTTTTTGTAGGTGGTATATTTTCTGTTTTCCTTTGGGACCCACTGTACGCTAATGACTTTATTTAATCTTCCATCTCTTTAAGAGCTAGTGCTGCTAGTTTTAGAGCCCTCAGTACTGCACGTGGGTGTGGAACAGCAAAGCTCAAAACAGATCCAGACAGGAGATAACTCATGTGAAAGACAACTGGAAGGATGGATGTTGCTTTTAAATGTGCTATGAAAGTTAAAGCAATATGATTTAATATATTTATACAGCATCCCTTTACTTTGACCATCCTCTTTACATAGAGTAGTACTAAAATGCAGGAACATCAGATGCAGTGTGTTTAGACACGGTTTCTTTGCCAGAAACACCAGGAAGCAATCTTTGTCCCAACAGGGCAGCATGAAGAAACATTTATAAGTGCATGGAGCAAATAGGACCTTAGCTTTTAAGCTCTGCTTTGAAGGATCCAGCACATTTCCTTTGAGTCGAGAACATATGCTGAAATACGTTACATTTGAGTACTTCTTAAAGCTGTGTTGCTGTATGATTTGCACCATCTGATTTTCAGACTTGTTCCATAAGTCTCACCATCGAATGGGAAAAGAAGGGCAAATGTTGCAGCAAATAAAAGGAACATGTGTTTTTTAAGTCTTAAATGGCTAGAGATACTTAAAGAGCAGCTTTCATCTTGACTCCCACTCTGAGGGTTTATCATACTTGCATTTCCGTGGTGAGTTGTTTTTCTTCTTTTTTTTTGGTTTCTTTTTTTGCTAAACAGTCAGGATATTGTTGCACAGGAGGCAAAAAAAGAATATGTAAGAGCAAAACCACAAAGAGTACAGTTGTGTTAGAACAATGTCACTGAGAACCCAATTGATAGTAAAGGTTAATATAGTGTTACTCACTATGTATGGCCCCTCTTCCTTTAAATGGGTTAGTCAACAGAAACTGTATTTGAGATATTGGAACTCCTGCAATTTTTTTTTTTTCTCTCCAGAAAAGGACAGCCCTATATCTCTTAAAAGTTCTGTTTTGTTTTTTTCTTTTCATTCTCAGTAGCATGGGTTGCAGCAGCAATCCTTCCAGGAGTTTCCATTGAATACTGATCCATACTTTCTTTAGGAGAAATCACTTCTATATCCTATATGGTCAAAACAATTTGCTCTCTAGGGTAAGATTTCATCTTAGAACTAATTAGTTGATACTTTTTTTATTATTTCTTCCCTAAAAATCTTCAAACTGTCATCTGAAGAGTGTCACATTGTTATTGAAGCTGAGAAAAGATTAGACAACCGAACTCTTATCTATTTTCAGTTTCTTCAAGAAAAGATTACAGTATGGGTTCATCTGTACCTCCAGTAGATGGCCTTTTGTTTTCCCTGGAAAACCCTATGCAGCAGCAAGAAACTGTCCTTTTATTTTCCCCAGCAAGAGGGACTCTTTGTCTAATTTCTTGCCCTTCCCTGATTACCATAATATATGCATACTATTGGTGTTAGGACATAATGCTGAAGAATTTAGGGCATTTCCTTGAGCCTTTGTCCAGCAGAATATTTTTAATTTGTGGTTCACGGTACATGGTCCATGAGAGTGTATTAAACTGTGAAATAGATGGCATTTAAACTTTGTCAGAGAAATTCGTAATGACTATGTGAGGCTTTCTGGATTAATGAACACTTGAAGAGTTAAGAACTCACTGTGCTAAAAGTTATAGAGTACCCAACAGTTTTTATTTATTTTTAATGAATGTTTATGGTAAGTTCTTATTTTAAAATATGTGGGAAATACAGAGTAAAGTACCTTATTTCATTCTCTCTCACTTTTTGTTTGTTTGTTTGTTTGTTTTGCTTTGTTTTTTGGGGGGTGGGGGAAAGGGCCATATCACTCGCTAGAGAACTGAAGAGTTGAAATCGAGAGTGAAGTTACAGAACTGTGGCCAAAAGCATACCCTTATAAGGGGTAGTTGGATGCCTTGTTGTCTCAAGTTTCTCCTAGTGCATTCATTCTGCTTTGCATTCAGACCAGTTCTGTAGTGGTAGTCATTTATAACCATTAATCTAGCTCATTGATATTGTAATGGGCTGCAGACATTCTCTGTGTAGCTTACATGCTCCACTGCATTTCCTTCTAAATAACTAATGACTTCTTCAGTCTTGTCATTAACCAGATTACCTTCCTACATCCACTTCTCTTATTGACTTGTTCAGTTTCAGGTTCATTTTCTTCTTAGTTTTTTACACTCATAAAAAATGATTTAGATTCAGAGTGTTTGAGAGCATTTCATCTCATTAAAAAAAATGCTGTCGAACCATAGGTTCATGTACTACAATGCTTGTTTTCTGTGAATAGATGCTTTAACTGTTGACCCAGAAGCTCTTAAAAAATGTGCTTTCCTTTCACACTGTTTTCCTCAGCATTTGTAATCTGTAAGAGAAAACTGGAGAAAACTAGGCAATGGTCTTGGTGCATAGGATGGTACCACATGGTTTCTGGAAAAACTATGCATAAATATACTTCGCAGTACAGTGAAAGAATGGCCAGGACTATGAATGGCTTTTGGTTCATGGAAGATTCTTGTTTAAGTCAAGCTGTTGGCTCACGCGAACGCAGGTTTATAGAGAAAGTTATGTGCTTGACCATTCAGTGTTTTGTGGATCACAACTAGCTTCAACTGCCTATGAACCAATGTCAGTGAACCTACTGCTTTGCATTACAGCATACTAAATTATGCTGAAAAGTTTTGTCAGTCTTCCATGATGTGTTTGTAGCAACTGCATTGTTCCTTGAAAGTCTCTTCTGAAACAGTAGTTAAAAGTCCCAAACATTTTAATTGTATTCATTGTTCATGGAAAATTGTTGACCATTGCTCTTTATACTTTTATGTGCCATGTTGAAGTCTGAAACATATGGGAGATTCGAGGTATTTGAAGTACTTGATTGTACTGGATCTGGTTCACCAGAACCTTTGGTTGGTGTTTCTTGGGAAGATCTGAGACCTGAGATTTCTAAAGCAATCTTCAGCATTCCCGAAGTTCACTTCTTTCCTCTTTAACCTCCACCTATTTTTCTTTCTAGGCCAGTGTCATGGCTTATTTTATGCTCTCAGATCTGTTGTGCTTGACACAAATGAGTTTTTCGCCAGCTAAATATACTTCCTAAGTTCCCAAATCAGTAGCTGAAGGTGGTGTGCCTCCCCTTGGCCATAGTCTCATCATTGTCACTAGACTCAGTACACATCTGAGGGAGGAGGCGATGCATGTAAGGCCCCGTATTGCATGAGATGCAGCTGCATACCACCTGCCCTTTTACTCTGCCCTCCTCATGATGTGTAGCTATGAATTCTTCAGTTGTTTTGAAGATCTTAAGCTTAATGACAACTTGTTTTCTTGAATGGAGCCTGATCCACATCTTGCCTAAAGATTACTGATGCTGTCTGAGAGCCTAGGGAAATGTTGATGGTCCCCTCTAGTGAAGCGTTGCCGGCATTCCTGTACTTTACTGTTAAGATTGCTGTGGGTCCCGTTTCAAGTGGTTGAGCAGTCTGCCCCCCAGATGGCCAGAACTCCTGCGGGAATGTTTGCTCCTTATTGTTTACACAACCACGTAGCTCTGGCATTGGATTGATTATTTTCTCAATCAGCAACTGAAAGTTCCTCAAAGTAAGGAAAATCAACTGTTGAACATGATAGAAGCACTTGGAAGATCTGCTAGTTGCATCTTAAGTGACATGATAGTGGAAGGAAAAAAATGGTGTCATAGACAATATATACAAAGAATATCAAATATCACAGCATTTCAGTTGTAAATTAATCTCACTCTGAAAGTGTAACTTTCTTATGATTTTCCAGTTCATCTGTCTTAAGAGAGACAATCTCGGTTTGGATTTACATATATTTGTTAGATTAAAATGCCTCTTATTATCTAACATCATTTCTGTTGTTAGCTGCTTATGGACTGAGGAGTGATTTCTGCTGGGTCACTGGCTGACGGTTACCCAAGATATTTGTTACCACACTTAACTTTAGATGTTAGGGTATTCTTATCATTTCTTACTTTGCTTTTCAAATGTATCTAAAATGTAATGGAAAGCCATACATTCTCATACTGTAGTCCACCAAATGAGCCTTTTCATTTGCTTCAGGCCAACATCCTTCAGGGAAGGCTAAATGTCCTTTTGGATCATACTCACAGATCTGAGTATATATTTAGGATTATATGTGCTTCTGAATATACACAGGATTATTTTTGCAAACATTAAAGAAGGCTACATGGAGAAAACTAGGTGCCCGTGTAGCAAATAGTTTTATCTGCTACTTGCTTTCTTTAGTCAGTAATGTATCTGAGAGATTTAAACCAGGCTTTTTTTATCTTCTTCTATCTTTGGGGTTGTTCAGCCTGGAGAAGAGAAGACTTTAGACTGATCTCATTGCAGCTTTTCAATACCTAGAGGGAGCATAAAAAAGATGAGGAGTATTTCTTTATATTGTCTGACAAGGGGGTGCAGTTTTAATCTAAATGTTTAGAGAATCTAAAAAGAATCTAAAAAATTCTTGCTCTTCAGAAACTTGGAATTTTTGAAAATCCAATTTCATCCTAAGTCCTATCCTGCAGTTAAATGAAGAAATGAAAGAGTTAACATTATCTTCAGTGTTTCATTAGATTTTAATGTTTAATTTCCCAAAGTAGGTGGAAAGTTCATTCTTGTGTCATGTATCAGGCTATCTGTGAATTGAGGAATACTACATTGATAATGGTTAAAGTCTTCCACTATTGGAATGTTTTCTTTACAATCAGGAAAGCAGAGAACTTTTTTTTGTTTTTAATGAAGTTTGAATTCTTCAGTTTCTGGATGTGCCATGCTAACCACATGAGCATGCCACATCGTAGCCTTTGGACTGCACCTTTGGCAACACTCATCCTGCCTTTAGCGACACTCACTCCAAGCTGAAGTAATGCTGCCACATGAAATGTTTTATATTGCATGATAATTACGGGGAATTTGAAAGGAACTAGAGGATGATTGAAAGTTTGCATAAACACCAAGATTCTGGATTTTGGAGACAGAATTGGAGCAGTTCTATACAGATTCATGTTTTGTTTTTGTTAATCTGGCAAGTGGCTTATTGATGAAGCAGCTCAAGGTCAAGGGACAAAAATAATCACACCATCTAGAACACTTTATTTATTTATTTTTAAATCTTTATCTCTCTCAAAAAGTGGTGCCACTGAAGTTTTACCTGTAATAAGCTATCTTTTCAGTGGGTTTACTTTCACATGAACTATCTAGACTCACTTTCGAACTACTGCTTTTATTCTTACATCAACTGTGGATACATCTTTTCCTTTCCAGTTGAGTACCTTAACAAGCTTTCAGCTCAACCACAGTGTTAATCCTCTCTAACTGTTCTCTCTTTCAGCACTACCCCCAACAAGTGTTTATAGGTCAGTCTGCTTTAGCTCTCCACTGTATTTGTCCTGAGTCCAAGTGAATCTCACTACATCTCTGTCTCTTTTCTTCTTTTCAGTATCTTAAGCTGAGTCTTCTACATGTTGTTACCAGGAGTCACCTAAGTTTGCTGTTAGCAGCCATGATCCTTCGTGGAGTACAAAACATCTTGTGAAGGCTAGTTGCCTGCAGCAACGCTTTTATATCTGGTTCTGGCAGGAATTTGCAAATGTTTTCTTATGTCAGTAGAGGTAATCCAGTGCTTCAAGCACCCCTCTGGAACAATTCTGCTACAGAACCAAACTCTACCAACTACATGCATTCTTCGGTTATCCTGCTTGCCTTTACTGTCATGTCAGATGGTCTTTTGAGAGTGCCCTGGGATCCTTTGTGGAGGGAGCTAAATGGTATCAGTGGAAAGACAAGATTTGTGAGTAACCTGAAGTCAGTTGCTGCTTTGATATAGGAAACATGCATGAAGTTGAGTCTTAAGAGTGTGTCTGATAGCAGAGCATTAACAAACCATCTTAGAAGGTATAATACAAATAAAGCCAGTTGTCCTGAACCTACTTTTAATTAGAAGATCTGCAATACTATTGTCATTAATTAATTCAAACACCTTAAGCAGGAAATTACCTGAGCCTATGTTTATCTCTGCTGAAAAGGGGAGGTTCTGAAAAGGGGAGGAGTGGGACCAAAATTTTAGATAGCCTTAGTTGCTTCTTGATCTGCTCCATTAGAGAGGCAGGGCAATGCATCCTTTTCCTAAAACTAGTCTTTTAAAGGTACTTATGTCCACACTCCATGTAAAACAGAGGGCATCACATTCATCTATGAAACAGATCTGACTATTACCCTCTATAAAATATTTGCATGAAACCTTCCTTAAAAAGGGAAGCTGGCTTTGATCTAACCTGGCAGAAATCTTTGGCTTCTAGTATGTTTTCCTGTGATTGA
The DNA here is from genome assembly GCA_013399175.1 of Odontophorus gujanensis. Lineage (NCBI taxonomy): Eukaryota > Metazoa > Chordata > Aves > Galliformes > Odontophoridae > Odontophorus > Odontophorus gujanensis. The sequence goes on from VXAB01012425.1 coordinate 40,622, forward strand.
AAAATAACTGTTAGGTTTCTGCCAGTTTTCTTCTGATTTTCCTACACTCTTGAGACTATTTTCTAACCTGTTTGAAAAATAAGGAAAATCATTTTTTAAGTTAGACAAATGCACATTTTGGATCTGACTTCTGTTTATTTTATCTCTTCTTGTTAGGGGAAAAAATGAATTAGTTGAAGAAGCAGTGCTTGAATGTTGAGGTTTTTGTTTTTTTTCAAAATCTTCCTAAACAACCATTTCCACAAGTTAGAGCTACAGGTCTTTTTCCTGATAGTTCATAAAATCTCTCAATGTAAAATTTTATAGTTTTATTGCTGATTAGGTGCTATGCTTAGATTCATTTTCCTAGAGTTCTTGATTTTCAGTTTGTTACTAATGCCAGATGTACGGAGAGGTGAGGAAATCAGGCTATCACTATCTTGCGAATGAGATGTGAAGAGCACAGCCTCTTAGTGAGATGAAAGTTGTGAAACTGTGTTATTAACAATGTGCGTGTTTATATTGCTTTTTTTTAAGAATTGCAATTTCTGTAGGCAACACAAGAACACCTGGAATTTTATTTTCAGAGGCTCTTTCTTATTTATTTATTTTGTACATACATAGAGAGAATCCTAAGGATGTGATAGCATGTATACCAGAAACTCTAAAAATCTAAAGGCCAGAAAAGATTCTCCCAACATTTCAAAGTACATTTTGTTATTTATTGGGCTTTTTCTCTGTTACATTTCCAGGAGACTGATTTACCGTGACTATGACTTTATGACTCCTGAATGACTTCACGGCTGTGGTAAAAAAACAGTCTGTGGAAATTGTGTGTCCTACCATAATCCAAAGTGGAAAGCTACGTTGCCCAGGGCTCCAGTTTTCTTGGATATCTGTATATACAAGATGATGAATATAAATTTAAGTTCCTTACTCCCATCAAGGCAATCCTTCTGTTTCTGGGGAGTTACTAATGTGACTTTCTGGGTCAGATTTCATACACCAACTGCAATAAATATTCTCCTACTGCTTTTGGCATATTTACAGCTGTCATAGGTTGTGACAGCACTGTAGATAGCTATGTCTTGTGCCGAAAGCAGCCTAGATACAACAGCAATGACTGCACTTCAGGCTGTCCTAAATATTTATTGGCTTCCTGGGTAGATTTTACAGCCTTTGCTGAGCTCCAGGCATCTGTGGCTAGGCTGCTGTCAACATGAAAGATGGCTGGTTTAAAGATAGCTCAGGTGTGTCTGCACTGCACTTCATTCAGGACACCAATAGCAGGTTAAATGCATCATTTAGCATTCCTAGAGTTTGCTTTGCGTTAGGTGCCACCTGTCAGCTACACGCAAACAGGAAACAGAAGTGGTAAAAGAGTCTAGGTTTTAAAAGCCAGGGAAATACAAAGCAGCTGCCTTCAAGTGCTAGCCATTTTAAGCCAGAAAGTGGTGTGTTTATTTTCCAAGACTATGCCACTTGGATGAACATGTCTCTACATTGCGTCTCTGAAGTGTGAGCACAAGTCTCCTCTGGCATTAATGGAAATAAACTGATCGTGGATGGTGAGATCTGGTGGACAATAGTCCGGATTTTGCTAGTATCACGATAGCAGCAGCAGTACAGGCTAGGCAGGAATCTGAAGACCAGTACAGCAAAAACTGTGAGTAAGCAGTTAAAGTGCTTCTTCTGCAGCTTTATCCATACCAATTTGCTTTTCTCTTCTTTTTCTATTAAGTCTCCCAACTTCTTCCTAGTGGACTGCTGATTTGGAATCACTCTGCAATTTGTTGATTAGCTATTTTGCAGTAGAAAAGGGTTGATTTCAGTTGTAAATGAAGATGGTTAATGTGCAGACTGCAGTCTCTCTTCACCCTTAAGCAAATGATATGATCAAGTTTGTTCCACTGTGAAAGCATGGGAGAGTGCATATATTTCTCTGCCCTATGCTATGGGGTCAGATTTAAACTCTGTGATTTGCTTCATTTGTTACTGGAACTTGAGATACAGTAATTTGTGGTAACAACCAAAGTGGCAGTTGTGGATTCCAGTTTTCACTCATTCTGACTGATACCTTCCTTCTTTCTTTCTTTCTTCATCTTGCAGCATTGGAGACTATTTACTCAGCTGTGGCCTGGAGACAGGAAGGAGCAATGTGGTCATGCACCAAAACTACCCTTGTTTATTCCAAGCAGCTCTTGGCAGGCAGTATGGTGCATGGGCAAAAGTAATTTTCTGCACGGTCTTCACTGACCTTGCTGTAGGGAATAGGAAAACAGTCATCACAGCAAGCTGTAGACACCTCCTAAGGTCTGTGGTGATCCCCCCTTCCTGTGCAATAGTAATCCATAGTCTGAGAAATTGGTATGATTTACTGGTCAGATGCCTGGGGTGTTTACAGGCTAATGTTTACAGGTCTAAAAGCCTGCATGCTATGATGACTCATTTGAGGGTGCCATCTCTCCAGGCGTGAGCAGCAAGAAGAAAAAGAACAAGCTTCCTCCTTAACAGAAGGAACTTCTCTGAACTGCTTCAGCTTTGTGTACGGTTCCCATCTGAATAGACTACTTGCTCAAAGACCAAAACTGTAATTAATTCTTCACTTGTACTGAAAACAAACATCACCTTCTGATGTGGTGGCTGGAGCATATCTGCCACCCTTTCCTGACTTAGGCAGACTTCTGCTTTTGCTATATGTTGCTTTGTGATTTTCTGTTGGAGGAGTAAGGATGACGCTGTAATTCAGTACAAAGAGGGAGGAGTAAAAGACAACATAAATGATTATTAAGTTTTAAAAATACATTAATCCCAGGAAATGAGAGATTTCAATGCCTCAGAACTAATGTTTACTTAGGTCCCAGTTGATCTTTTAAGCTGCTTTTGTCTAGAAACCTGACAGAGACTGTGAACAGCTTCCACAGGAAACCTCCTCTTACCTTAGCACCTTCAACTTCAGGAGAAAGAGAAAGCTAAGATTCAGAAACCTGTGGGAGGATTGACCTCCCAGAACTTTTGTGCTCTGAATGCATGAGGGATGCTCTGTATGCTGCTGGCCACCCCACTGTGGAAATGTTAGGAGAAAAAAGCAGAGCAGTAGATGTGCCTGGGCAAGGTGTGGGAAATAAAATAAGCAGATTTAACTTTAAATCAGTATAGTTGTCAGTTAAATAGACTGTAAAAAAAGGGATTGTTTTATTGGCATACTGACAAATGAAATGAAAAAATAATGGAGATCCAGGGGTACAAAGATGAATAAATAGGAATTTCAACTTAAGCAAACTGGAACTGTAACCTGAGTACCGATTAAACTTCCAAATGATGTGACTCTTTGAGGACTAATATGTAATCTTTTCAGGCAAAGATCAGGATTCAAATACCCACTGTTATTCAGAGCTAGATTTAGAAGTCCTTGAAGAGTCACTGTTAGAGGCCCATACCATACTCTTCAACTATGAGAAAATGTATTTCAGAAGAGTCTTTTTATGCTCACTTTCTAACCTACTCCCTATGTTGAGATGGTTGAAAGTGATTTCATGAAGCTTGCATGGACTTTAAATGATCGAACAGCTTCTTTAAGAAATTATGACCAAAATCTGTATATCTGCTATAAATGAATGTCAACCTAACAAAACAAAAGAGAATAATCTTTTTCTTTCTATGTTGCTTAATGAAATATAAATAGCAAGCTGGCATTTGGCTGAAAAAATCAATTAAAAAAACCCAGTTTTCTGCTTGTAGTAAGTGGGACACTTTCTGTAGTATCTTGTTGTGATTATACTTAAAAATTTGGTAACACTGGACACCATCGTAACCCAAGCTCACATACGCGCTGACTGAAAGACCAAGTGTCTGCAGTGGAGATCAGCCTCTGAATTGTATTTTAATTAGAAATGAAAATACAAAAAAAAAGCCCTCCATATTCTCTAGGATATTTGGTACTTCAGTGCCATTGCAGAAATTTCAATTCAGTTCAACATTCTTATCTGGGAAGAGGAGAGATTCTGATGTATTTATCCCTATAGTAGAGCAGGGTGTGCAAATTCCTACAGTGATATTGTAGACCTGCACATACTGGGACTCCTTTGCATTATTGCAGTTTTCTGACTGCAGAATTGGCTTTTCCATACTGAACAAAATGTTCTACTTGTTCAAAGTAACCTTTTTGTGGTATGATTTGAAATCGAGGGTGCTTTATCAGGGAGAAAGTCCTCCTGAGAGTAGTGCAAAGTATTTAATTCCAGGTAGTGTCTATCTTACAGCTATAGAGTTCTCTGAACAGAAAATGTAGCAGCTCTTTCCCCTCTTTCCTCCAGTTTCCATCCTAATAATGTAGGTAAAGTCTGTAACCTGATTTTGATGACAGTAATCCTGCAATGTTTCTGTAGTCAGCACTGAAAAAATTACTTTGGCTGGGTTGGACGTCACAGAGGGATGTTCTTTGGTACTGCATACCTGGCTCTTGAAATGTCTTGACAGAGTTGTAGCATTTTCCTTTTCTCTTAGTTTTGTGGAACTATCTGGCTTTGAGATAGGAAGAAGTTGTGGCTACCAGCTGGAATAGGTGATGTTTAGTTGATTATTTGAGTAGCTATGGAAGGCTAAGATGTGTCTCTGGTAGTAGAACTGATGTTCTGTACCTCAGTTTTAATGCCCATGCCCTTTGGATTCCCTTCCCAACTACTGCTTGGCTCTACTTCCACCCCTGGCTCTTTTTTTCATACTTCACATTTTTCTGTATATAGAAGTACTGCAAAATTGCTGCCGTTCAGCTACTCTTCTCCATAACTTCAGTCCACAGGCTTTTGGACCACGAACATACAATCATGTAGGGCTTTTTGACATCAATATATTTCCATTCCCTTGGGATCCTATAAAATTCCATAAGATTCACCTCTATGACTCCTCTTGTTGAACCACAGAGGCCTTTCTTGACCAGCCATTCACAAACCAGCTCCCTAAAACATAAATTATTTGATTGCTCCTCTTGTGTTTCTTGGATCTTAGTTCTCTGCTTCCTATAATACAGTGACCAGATTTGTACACATTATTCCAAAAGAGACCTTCCAGCTGCCTTACCAAATGCCAAAGTAATAACGTCTGTGGTTTATACTCTGTAGCCTTCCATATACAACCCCAAAACCTTGTTTGCCTTTGTTACTGCTGCCAGATGTTCTGTGGATGGTTTTCTTATTGTGGTGAATGTCATCATGCCAGTGAATTTCAGCAAATTTAAGCAACTTTGAAATTATTCTTTTTTCCATATTCAAGTCAAACCAAACTGTGTTGTCACTTGAAACTGCCCTGATTTGGTTACCTCTTCCTCACACTGAATCACCGCTACCTGCTATCAGTTCCTCTGAGGGAATCTCTTTAGAAGTGTTTCGCCTTTATCAGGCCTCTGGTTGTCTGGTTCACTCAAAAGTCTCATCCTCAGAGTCCAGCTCTGAGGGTCAAGGGAATAAAGAGGCAGATTTATTGTTGCTACGTACTTGGTCTTAAAATGAGGGTAGAAGAGAGCATGATTTTTTTCTAGAGATGCAGCATGGGGAGAGATCAATCTGTAAAAATAATTGTGATATTCTCACCTCTCTTTTCCTGCAGATTTGCTGACAGCACAGGAATACCACTGTCTACTGCAGCTGCTCTGCCCTGACTTCCCAATGGAACTTACTCAGAAAGCAGCAAGGTGAGTTCTCATCTACTCTTTTAGAACAAGATCAGTCTTGCACACGTGGACTTGGGATCAAGATTAGTTGGTAAAGGTATGAACGGAGACCTTCAGCTTCTAAGATTCTGGAGAAAAGAGCTATCATGATTTGGGGTTAAAAACAGAATGCTTTTTCTAACAGTGAGAAAGAATATATATTTAAGGCTTACAAAGACTGAAATGTGAGTGCAGAATGTTGCTCTAAGTTCAGAAGGTGAGTTGCATATAAAAGAATATTAGCCAGTGTGGTTCTAACTGATATCATTTTAAATTGTACTCACCGTCCTTAAAATGTGTTATCCCACAACACCAGCTTCCTATGGTTGATGACATTTAAAAGGTACTAAGCTCTGGTGAATTGCTAATGTTTTAAAGTACTTCAGCTAAGAACAGTAGCTAATCTGTTTGAAATTTTATTTTAATCTAGACAAGGCCTAAAGTAGATGGCTCCAGACACTGATAATGTGACATGGGACTTGTTTACTGATAGTGTTTGCTGGTTCCAGTCCAGCCCAGATAATTGATTATTAACTATCTGGTAGTGAAAATGTAATAAGATAAATGCATCTTTTGGGGCAGGATGTCTGTTCACATCTCAGTACACACACATATGTAATCACAGCAAGATTACTGAATTAATACTTTAATTCCTAGCTATCTCAGTAGAAGGGACATGGAAATCAAAGTTTTTAATGGACCTAGATATAACACTGGAAACGGAATCCAGGCACATGATCAGGATATTAACTGCACCTGTGTTGTTCATGGCCTGAATAATGAAGAGGTCCTCATTTTTTGTATTTTTCATTCTATCTTTCTTCAGCATCAGAGTTTCTTGAAAATTTAATATTAAGAAAGGAGAGTGAAAAAGTGTTATCTATCTGCTAATACTTCCACCTGGCTGGCTGACTTCTTCCCTGGCACCTATGTCTTGCTATCTAAATTGAAGTTGTGCTGCTTCAATTAATACTAGAAGATGAGTGCTGCTTTTCCCTCTGGCTCATCAGAGGGCTTTCTGGGCTCAACAAAGTGCAGTTGCTTGGTCTCCAATGGCAGACTGGGAAAGAATGCTAACCCTGGAGCAGGAATATATCTGTCACTTCCTTTCATGGAGGTACAGCAGCACCAGTCCCATCTGTGGGTGTGCATTTCATAGGGTTCCAGCTGAGCTGAGCAGGAATTCATGATGATGTATGAAAGGAGGCTTCAGCATATCTACACATGTTATGATGTTTGTGTCAAAGAATTTAATCCACATGGCTGCTGTGAACTAGAGGCCCATTCAGGGGCCTGCTGCACTGTTGTGTGCATGCCTTAGAGACAAGCGAGCAGGTGTTAGAAACAAAATCTCTGTCAGATGCACCCCAGCTCAGGTGGGGATGACCTCACCCTTGCTGCTGTCTAGCTAAAGATTTCCTTAGACAATGCTATTACTCTGCTGGAAGATAATCCATTGGAGCAATTCTAATAAAATTTGCCATATTTCTGAAACATCTTTCTCTTTGCTTCCAGCTGTTTCTCTCTCTCTTTTCCTTTTTCATGTCCCATGCTTCTAATTACTCTAATTCCTACTTCCAGTCATTCTCCTTGGTTCTGCCTGTCAGAAAGGTGAATCCTGTGGTTGGTCTTCTGGTACCAGTTGCTTGAGTCCTTGCAGAATGGGAATGGCACACACAAGACCTCCTGACACTGTTCTTCCTTCAGTCTGCATACGCCCAGCAATTTTGTCACTAATGTGCCTTGGGAAAGGAATTCAGGTGTGGCAATAGCTGCAGCCTTTGCTGATACATCCAGGACCTGTGTCATTGGTGCTCCTGGGAAGAGAGTAGTCATAGCTGTAGTCTCTGTGTTGCATGATTGAGATGATCTCACAACACGGTGCTCTTCACTTGTCCAGGAGCTGTTGCTATGCACTGATAACAAACGCTGGAAGGGAATAAGACCAGGCAATGTCAGAGCAGAAGAACAGAGGCTACAACAGTATTAGTTTTGTTAGCATGACACCAGAGACCTCCATTTTTCGGTTCCTGGTGCCACGCAAATGCAGAGGTCATACTGCCCAAAAAATATGTGTCTGTGAGATTTCTTGTATATTTTTTTTTCTTCAAAGGGCCATAGGCATTAGCACGTTAAAGATTTTAACTTACAGGGATACCTTTGATCTTCAGAGGTGCCTTCTGGCTTTCTGAATCGTAAAATTGCAAAAGGACAGAAAAGGAAGAATTTTCTCCTTTTTGGTGTTGGGATCTCAGGGCCTTACCTGAGCACTGACTTTTCTCTTGTAACGAACACAAGGATCTCACTGCCTGCATTGGAGTAGCGTGGGCAGTGTGGTACACAGGTCATGAGCTGGTTTACGCAGTAAGGGAGCTTGCGTTGCACTGGTCAGTGCTAGTGGGAGTGGATCTTGAAAGTCTGTACTCTTGTTGCTAAATGATTGCCTGAGAGTGAAGATCTTGCCCTTTTTATGTGTTCTATTTATTTTTTTCTCCATGTATCAATAAACAAACCATGTCCCTGAAGACCCATTTGATGCAGCCTGGTCTTAAGATACATAGAGTCACTTAGCCCTTAGTGGTATCAGGGAACAGTAAAAGTCCTTTGCCTGGTCAACTTGCCAGGTCCGGAGTTTGTCCTGGGGACATCCTGTCTAGTTTGGTTTCTGAGATTTTAGCTGCAGTCAGCAGATCATAAAGTTTTCTCCACTGGTACAGTAGAAAGGCTTTCCTGCCAGCCAAACCCGCTTGAACCCTGAAAGACCACTACGTCCTTACCAGAATCCCTCAGGCGTAGGCATCTTTCTTCAGTCCTTTCTGGAGTTTCTCCTTAATTTCCATTATTCACTGAGGAGCAACTACTAACTGTGTAACCAAGACTGATTTGCCCCCATGGGCTTAAAGTCTAATTTGGACAGGAATGAATAAACAATCCCTTGAAATACTGGGTACCTGATGAACTCTTTTGAGTTTCAGTTCAGACTTTTCAGATTTTATCCTCAGCTGAAGTCCTTCTGTCTGGGTTGCAGACAATCCAATGCTAGGATTCTCTCCTTGCCAGCTGTTTCAGGGAAGAGGTGCAGATACGTTACGTATGATGCTCTCTCAGCTTCCCTGGCTGCACGGTCAGCTAGCTATGTGAGGAACTGGCCAGCTGCAGTCAATCTCCTCATAAATGATTGTATTGGATTTAAAAACTTCTCAACATTTCCGGAGTGCAGGCTCCTAGGCCAAGTGGAGTCAGTAACCGAGCACCAGAATGCACCTGCTTCTATTTAGACACTCCTCTGTTACATACGTGCCATACAGTCCTCTTTAGAGGCTCCTTGCCATCTCTAACAGCAAGAAATGTTAAATTCCCAGACTTCTACCCACTTCCTGATGTTCTTAGTAGGAGAGTGGAACTTGCTGCTGCAGAGCACACACACTGACCATAGCTTTAAAGAAATGAAATTAGTTTATTGTTGTGAAGGCAATATCATGCTGGTTATCCGCAAAATTAATACATTAAAAAAGCTCTCCTTCATTGTTCTTCTACTTCTCCAGGATGTAGAAATGCACCAGCAACAGCTTTGGAGCTTGTGCTTTGAGGGTATCTGGGAGACAGACCAGCATTTCAAAGCAGTGAGTGCAGCTTCTCAGTGATGTGGCCCATAGCATTTCCAGTGCTTAAAGAGTGGTTGGAAATGCCAGTAGCTGAGCAGCATTGCCTGTGAGATGAAGATGCTCTGCCTGCCAGCTTCAAAGCCATTTCCTTGATGTGGCCACTGACAATCTCACTAACATACTTATTAGTGAGAATTAAGCACTGAAGCTACTGCCTCTTTAGACAGGAGGAGGAGGAGGCTTCTGGAACATAATAAATAAATCAGAAACACTTTGACGTCTTCAAAGAGTTTAGTTTTAAATACTGGGTTTTCTCCTGGGGACCCTCTTAGCCTCAGTCTTTCTTCTTTGAGGTAATTAATTCAAGCTGCTCTGCATGTTTGATTTTGCCACAGCGAACAGAACTGGTCTGAGTGGCAGGGAAGTAAGCCTCTTGCAAGATCCTGCAGCTCTTCTAGGTCAGCCTCCCACACAGCTTCCTGGAGTCTTTTACATGAGACATAACAACATTTTGCCAGCTATGTGTTTAGACTATGGATGCTTCAGGAATTGGTTTGTGGATTACATTTGGTCCCATGTTCAAAAGGGTCCTACCAGATGACCTACTCTTTGGCTGTAATGAAATGGTAATCCTTCTCATATGGCATGATACGACAGATACTGACCAGACAGGGTCAGAAGACCTGCTTAGTGCTGTGTGGTGGTCCAGAAAAGCACACAGTTAAAAGGAAGTACCACCCACCTTTCTTTATCATCCTCTGAATATTCTGGTTTGTTGTTGTTGTTGTTGTTGTTTTTTGTTTTTGGTTTTTTTTTTTTCCTATATAATAAGTGTTTCCCTCTGTTTATCATTCTGAGCTACCATTGATCAGCCCAAGTCTGATCTTCCCCTCTTCAGAGCTTTTCATCCTTATGTAGTGATAGTGACCAGAATGTTGTTTTCATTTTCATGAATACTTTTGGCATACGTTAGTTCTTAGCATTTCCTTTTCTGAAAGGTGGAATTTGCTCTCACTTCATCTTTATGGCCTCTGGCTGATGCGTTCATGAAGTGTGGTTCAGAATAGGGGTGCATGTATCTCCCTAGATATACCTGGAACTTTGCAGAGAGGAAGAAGCATTGTCCCTGGCCCAGGAAGACTTCAGCCTCTGAAATTTGATCTGATAATATATGAAGAGACTGATTCATTCATCAAGAAAGGGAGATAGGATGTTTATGGTGGGTAATTTTAAAGCTGATGGTTGGTGCAAAAGAGACATCGTGTCATTTCCTTTTTAGTCAGGTTAGGTTTGACCATAGATTGGGAGTTAATCGCTGCTGTTATACTTGCAAATCTGAAAATAGACCAGTTCAGTGAACTCTGGTATACAAAATAATACTGTAAGTCTCATTCCACTTACGCCAGTTTTATTCTCATGTAACTGCCTGGTCTTTAGCACAGTTGCTCTTTGTATAATCATGTGAACCTTTCTTTTAGTTTCTGAGCTGGTGTTTATTCCATCGCGTCCCTCAGGGTTTGAATTATATTTAATGTTCATCTTGTTCTGTTCATGGTGAAGCTGAATTGTCAATGGCATTGACATTCAGGATCATCTTCTCACCACGGTTTCTCAAGCTGCATTAGTTTGATTTTAGAATGTCCACATTGATGCACTGATGGAATTCCCACTCCACCCCCCACAGCCTCTTACACTGGGCCAAACCGCTAGCTGTCCTCAGTTGCACATAGCTCTCTAGCTGCTCCTTCTGTAGGTCTGATATTCCTACTTGCAGATTTCATCCTTTTGGAGGTACTGAACTGTTTCTCTCATCTTATTCCTAGGATTGTGCTGATGGATGATGCTATGGATTGTCTGATGTCTTTTTCTGATTTCCTCTTTGCTTTCCAGATCCAATTCTACTATTCAGGTAAATACTGGCAAGCTTCTTACTTCACTCAGTACCACGTCATTTCAACCTTACAGCTTCAATATCCCTTCACTTTTTAAAAACTTCTAAGAATGTGATTTTTCACAGAGAATATATAGATAATGGGATCCACTGACAAAAAGTTATCACTGTTACCAATAGATTAGGATGCTTCACAGAGATTTTCCAAATTTTGCTGAATAACAAGAGACTTGTAATGGCCAAAGGTTATACATATATTTGTCTCAGCCCTGAGACATGGTTTTCTATCTTTAAGTGTATGCTAGCACCTAACAGTTATCTTACTAGTAACATGTGTTTCCATAGCTCTTTAAAACAGCATTTCTGCCTATAAAGTACTGGCCCCTGCTAGAGATAGGATCAGAAGAGCCTAGGGCAAGGCTAGGCCAGCATTTTGGCCCCAGCAGGGATCGTGAGTTAGTGCCTTGAAAAGAAAAAGGAATTGGGGAAGAGGATACAATTCTCCTCCCTAATACCTACCAACTACAAGTTGTTTTCAGTTCAAAACTTTTCTGAAATGCATATAGTTTCTGTAGGTTTAGGAACCCCTATTGGATTTCTCTCCTGAAGGCTTCTCGTGCTCCACTTGAAATCATGTAAACATTTAACCTTCACAACACCCTTTGACAGGAGTTGTGCAGGCTTGCCTCCTGTTCCATATAAAACCCCCTTTTTTTTTTCTCTTTGAGAGCCCCTCATTGGAAAGGACAGTGAACAGCTAACTGTTGTCTACCTTTCCCATATTACTGGTCATTTCTCATAGTCTACCCTTCCCCCCAATTCTAAGTAGATTGAGTACTTCATTTAAAATTACTAACAGGAAAATTACATATCAAATAATAACTGTGAGTGTTTATCTTTACATATGCTCACCTACACATACACATCAGTGAAAATCCTGAGGTATTTTTAAACTAAAGTTAAGGAGGCAAGGGGTAGAAACTTGGGTAAATATTAATATGTTTTTCTTCTGTGCAGGGAGATGCTTTAAATATGTTGGCTTGTTTGTCCTAGTCTTCTAAAGTGAGGTTGAGGAAAAGAAATCTCATTTAGGGAACTACATAGGTAGAGAAAAAGAGGGAAGCATTTCCCTTATCAGGATATGTTCCCAAGCACAGGGTACTGATGGGGCAGTCATGTCTCCTAATATAAAGCACTTTCAAAAGGCAATATAAGCTCATGGGATTCTGACCACTCACACTAATAGCTCTTTCTGATGGAAATAGCTCTCATTTGGCCTTAATCAGGAAAAAGGGGGCAGATCTGAGGTACTAAGAGGCACCAACTAGAAGCTGTGGTAGAGCACAGTTTGTGGTCAGAGTGTAGCCTTGGGTGGCCTACTGATCTGATCCAACCTGTCAATTTTCATCCTTGCAGCAGTTATGAGTCAGCTGCTATTCCTAATACAAACATCTCTATTTCTTAGTACTTTTCTGTGTATACTTACCCTATAACTCCCCCGTGCATATCACAATATTATCCATGACAAGCCATCAAAGAAAAACAGTTAAAATGGTCATTTTGTGTTGGGCAGAACCAGGCTTGCAATGCCGTTAGCTGTGGACAGAAAATGCATTTGGAAAGTTCTTCTCTGATACTACAAATGTTTCCACTGAGTTGCAAAACCTCAGCACAGCCTAGGGGCTGACATACTGCCTTTCCTCTCCACCCGCCTCACGCACATCACCACACTTCCATTCACTTGGGACACAAATGCCACTGCACTCCTCACAAACACGCCCTTGTGTACACACTCAAACATCCCATCCCAGTCCTGCTCACCCAGGCACAATGCACACATGCAGCCTGTCATACGCTCTCCCACCAACCCACACACATACAAACTACTCCAAATGGAATCTAGATTTGTAAACTGCTGACCACATCCATAAACAAACTTGTTTAAAATTAGGCTCTTGCAGTAAACAGTGGGTAGTATGAGGAGCCTGGGGAGAGGCTTTCTGCCAGCTCTAGCCCTGACCTGCCCTGGCCCTTCCTTTAGATCCCATGTTATATTTACTTTGGAGGAGCACAGAGGCAAGCTGGGATACAGCCTGGAGCCCTGACTAATTTGCTCCTTTTGCTTCTGTTACAGTTCTATATATTTTGTCACAGTTTGGTGAGTTCTTGGTGGTTGTAGGTGAAGAAAGAAAATTTTTGAGACTTTGAAAACCAACTGTGTGTTTGACATTAGCTTTCATGCTCCACTGTTTCATCTATTTGCTAATTTCTGTTCCCTTTAGGAAAATCTGAACAGAATGCTTAGTCTCTCATAATCATCATAATAGGGAGATGTCAGCAACTTATATGGAAATGACTGTTTGTGCCTGCATAATATCTGATCTGAATATGCAGGATGCCTTAACATTGTGCTTACATCCATCTCCCATTGGTGTCATGCACAGCACAGAGCAGAGAACGACAATGTAATCTTGGGTCTGGTAGGTCAGGAGGATGCTTTGCTGGTTATAGTCCTGAGTTGTAAATGGTTTTCTGTTTTTCCAGAATTCCTGGAAAGTGTGGCTGCTATTTATCAAGATCTGTTGGCTGGTAAGAATCCAAATACTGTGATTGTGCCAACGTCATCCTCTGGGCAGCATCGGCAGCGGCAACCCTCAAATGACTGCAACCTGCTTGATGGGGTAGAGGCATCTCTCTTCTACCAGTGCCTAGAGTCCTTGTGTGACAGATCAAAATACAGGTATGAACAGAGTCCAAAACACAGATGTGAAAGTCTGTTTCTGGAGGGCCTTTTTAAGACTGGAGCTGTGAATTAATACATTAACTTCCACATAGATCTCACTGGAGAAGTATGAAGGGAGAGATCATAGCAGAACTGCTTTAACCAAAAGAGAAAAACAATTACATTGGCCTAAGAGATATGGGGGGGTTGAGCACATTTTTGAGCTGTTTGATCCGGGACTCTGTTTTCCTTCTTACTTTTACATGGACACTGTCATCAGTGGGAGGTTCATCTACCATCATTAATTATTTAGAGATAAATGAGTGCAGGTGTGTTCCTGGGTGCTGAAGCATAGGCAAAGTACAAGATCTTTGTACCTAGGCAAGATCACACTGCTGGTTTGTACTGGAATCTGGGATGGAGCTGGTCTGTGGTTACAGATCCCAGGCACAAGACATCTGCTCACTACATGATAGAAACTATGAAGAATGTATCTGTCAAAGATACACAGTAAAGCCTAGTATTTTTCTATCCCCTACTGAACTAAAGCTAATCTCTTTGCTTATTGTGATGGTGGTGTTTTTTTTTGTTTTGTTTTGTTGTTGTTGTTGTTTTTAAGAATATGTCAGAAGTTGGCATATGTATGCCTCTGAGAAGATCTGGATTTTTCTCCCTTTTCTTGCAAGGGAGACAGGTAGGACTGCTCTTGGGGATGTGCCTCAGCTCAAAAGTCTTACTTAACAAATTGGGAGCAAATGGAATGCTAAATAGACAACCTGTTGGCTGTCTGTTTTAAACAGCCAGGGCAGCGTGACAATGTTAGAACAGTAAATAGGATTACTCTTCCATTTTGAACTTGATCTTGGAAAAAATGATGATCATTTAAAAGATAAGATGATTCTCTGGTCTCTTCCTAGCTGTCCACCTTCTGCCCTTGTGAAGGAAGTGCTGAGTACTGCACAGAGACTTACGTTCTCTGGATTCCTTACAGCACTTGTAAAGGATCAGGAGATCAACAGAGCCTTAGGTAAGATTTCTTTGAATGGTACAACTCTAGATTTTAGGTCATTCTGCATTTCTTTGGAATTCCCATTGTAATTATATCCCAGATTTTACATCATCAGAAAGAGTGTGAGGGAGTTTTTCATACTCTTATTATGGATTGATCTTTAAAAACACTGTGCCTTACTGTCTTCTTGAAGCTATGGGGCTTTGTCAGCAACAAAATTAGATGAGAAATGCTGTCCTAAGACAGCAGTGTTTTATGTCTTTAGTAGCTGATCATTTTAGCAGAACTGTCATTTTAGTATGCTTGGCTATAAAGGCTGGATAGAGGTGGTCAGGAGGCAAGTAAGGTGGCTGACTGCTTTAACTGAAGTTTCATCCCATGTTTTAGCCCTTCATGCTCCCACAGATTTTAAATGACTGCTTTCATTGTCCACAAGAAAAAGAAGACACACCTATTGCGAAAACCTCTGACGCCTTCATGGCTCAAAGACTCAAACCAAGCACAGACTTCCCCAGCTCGTTCCCCATCTTTCCCCACATCACTGTAATCTTTCTAATATATTAAACTATGGCCTACTGAAAATCTGATGGTATAAAACACAAGATTCTGCTACAGAACTCTGTATCAAACTACTGTGGAAACCAGAGGGATCACCAAGCAGCATCTCAGTGCTCATTTCTGTGTTGTGATAATGAATGCAGTTCTAGAGCAGGGAAGCAAAATGTTGCATTGGCAAAGCACAGTTTGTAATTCATACATAATTCAGACACATAATTCCATGTTGCCCTCATATGACTTGGTTGCGCTGCAAAGGGGAACAAAAATGGCTTTCTACTTTTGATGAGGAGAAATGGGTAAAGGCTCACGCACTTTCACTCATCTGTAATAAAAAAATAATCAGGCCTCCAAGGGTAAGTTTTTCTCTCTTTGAATATCCTCTTCCTCTACGCCCAGGCCTGAGTTTCTGCCAGTCCCCATTTTTAAAGACAGGTCTCAGTGAAAGGATGGTGTACCTTGCCAGAGGCTTTGTTCTTTTGCACAGGTGTGCCATAATAGAAGTGTTCCCCTCCCTGGCTAAGCCTCTTCTTCCAGCAAACCATTTCAACTGCTAATGCCCCTCTGGGGAAGGGCTGCTTATCCAGCAACATGAAGATTATATATCAAAGGAGCATGCATACAGCTCTGCAATCCCTTCTGCAAACAGGCTTAGGAAGCAGTGTACTCACTGGAGAAAGTGATGCCTGGATTGCACCAAACAAAATATTTTTTTCCTTGCTTTATTTCCTTTGCTGTCAAAAGCAAAGAAAACAGATGGGCCAAAATAATAGTATTTAAAAATAATAATAATAATAATAAAAAAGATCCTGTCCAAGGCTTCCACTGTGCTATCTACAAAGTATGTGAGTTTTCCCTTCCATTAATGTGGGCCCATCGCCTGGTTCTCCGCCAGACTCCTCCCAAGGCCTCTCACAGAAGGGGGCAGCAGCCACAAGTCTGACAGGTGCTAGCATCTTGGCTAGGATAGGGAGACTCTTTTTCTGATGTCTTTTAATCTCCTGAAGGGTGATTTCAATAGTTTTTGGTCTGTAGGTGATCACAAGCTCCCCAAAGCCCTTCAACAAGGGCAGTTGCAGGCAAAGGAGCTTTCAGTCAGGATGCCTGCTTCCTCTTGTCTCAAAAGTCAGTGGCACCCCTAGAGGTGCAGGGGTAGGGATTAGAGCAGCTCGTTCTGGCTGGGGTAGCACTGATGAGTGTCATGAAAATGGGAATCTGCAGCCTAACTCGTGTCAGCACAGATCTGTGAATCATTTATGTGTTATTTACTGTCTCTCCCAAGTAATTCTTGTGCCCCAGAGACCTTAATACATTTTGCAAACACAGAAACAAGTTAAGCTTTAGCCGCTTATTCTTTTGAGCATGTGAAAGCAAGCACTGGACCTCCCAACACTCTTGTTGTGATGCCAGGTTTTCCTGTTTATGTGCAGAACGGGGAGATCAGAACTGGAAGAAGTGAGGGAGGTGGATCTGATCTGAACTGCTTCTAATTTGTTAATGCTTGTTGATTCATTTTTGTAACTGCTGCCAGTTTGTGTGCAAGAGTGGCTCTCCAGCCCCTCCTTCAGGACCAAGGTGCCCGGGTGAGAAACCAGATTTGTGTCTCAGTAGGGCAGTATAAAGCTCTTTCCCAAATATCCTAAGTGTGGCAGCCAGGTCTCCTCAAAAACAAGAGCATTCCTCACTGCACTGTTGGTACACATTACCAAATGTGCAGCAGCACTTTGCAGGTTGTGGTAGACAGTTCCCATCATTGTGCTGACCCATCAGACCCTCCAATAGCCCCTGTGCAAGGTGGAGTTCACTACAGAATGAGGAAGGAGGGGTCTACTGAGAGCCTCATCTTCCTGAGGGCTCTTTCTGAGGTTCTAGTTTTGTTCTACAGTGGTGATCAAGCAGCTGTTCCAGTCCTAACTACACCCATCTCTTTCATCCTGAATGGAATTTCAAATGTGAGAAGAAGCCTTATGCTGAGGGAGGGTAGCTTATTGAAAGTTTTTTCTTTCTCACCCAGGCAGCAACACTAAAATACAGCTCATCCACTCCATGCTTCACATGTACCAGTCAGGGCTAAGCTTCCTGAATTGCAAGGAAAGTAAGTCTCACATCTGTGGAGTGTTCTGATCCCCAAGCTCAGTGCACTACAAGAAAAACAGGCGGCAAAGAAGTCTGTGTCTCCCTGGGGGGACTGCGTGTGCTTTAGGCTGTGGCACATACAACCTATCTGTTCCTCTGATAGCATCTGGCACTGATGGCTACATATTGCAATTAGCAGGAACATGAAGCAGACGGAGTGTCTTCTCCCTTAGACAATCTGCACTCAGTTCCGTAACGTGAATGGACCCTGCCAACTCTCTGGAAACTTCAATTTCTAAGAGAAGAAACCACAAAGAGTTCCCCCTATATGATCTGAGTTCCCTTACAGCCTGTGCGAAGGACAGAGTATGTAAGCCATCAGTCTTTGTCTTCCGGCGATCATTGAGGATTCATTTCTCTACTGGGCATACGGAAGGATCTTCTCTGTCTTTCAGGCCAGATTTAGAATGATGAATTGACTTGAATGATTTAATTAAGATATTACCTCTGAATAGTCTAACTCTGCTGTTATACTTTTTTTGTTTTCCAGGGGCTTTGCCAGATAAAGGAGATTTGTTTCTGGACCCAGTCATGGATCAGGAACTTGAGAAACTGTGAGTTGAGTTGCCTAGAGTAGGAAGTAAAACAACAGATGGAAAGTGACACATTAAGGATGGCTTCAGTAAAGTATTGTCCCTATTTTTTTTAACTTAACTGTAAGACAATAGAGAAGATAACAGCATAGCCCAGTGAGAGAAGGCCTTTTGTTGGGGTGATTAAGTGCAGCTAACAAAATCCTTTAAAAAGACTTCAGAAGCAGGAGGAAAAACATGCCTAAAAGAAAGATCTAGAGGTAACAGAAGAATCTCTAATGATCTGAAACGTTTTGTTTGGACAGTGAAAATAAGGGGTGTTGGAAGACACAGGCTCAGCCCAGATCTTTTTAACAGGAAGAAAAATTAGTCACACAGCAAGTCTGGCACCTGCTAGTGCAACGTGTTCCTCCTCTTTGCCACAAACATCTTTCCACCTCTGAGCTAGTTGTGAATAAGTAATCATCCCAAGTTTGCTCCAAAATTGCTATGGTTAATGCTGGGGATGACAAGCCAGGCTACCCAGTCTAGCCTTTTCTGTGTTTTTTTTTTTTTCTCTTCCAGGGTAGCTCAGGTTTCAGGGCTTTCCATCTCTGCTCCCACCAGCTCCAGTGGAGACACTGCTAATTTTCATGTCCGTAACTCACCCAGGATTAACTCTCCCTGGAAACCTCTCCATCATCGCCGAAAAATAGATGCTGAAAGTGAAGGTTCCAATGAAGAGACAGACTCCTCTGAAAATTGAAGGTTGTGGGGGTGGGCACCTTTCTCATCTTCGGTTTGTCCAAAACTCACTGTGGGTACAGCATCTCTTTCTAGAGCATCTGCTCTGACAGTGAGTTCTGTTCACATCCCCAGTGTGTGCGTGGCTGTGCCAGTTCCCATGGCCAGGTCTGCCTGTTCCTTCCCAGCAAGAATGCTGCTTGTTTCCTAGGTCCAAATTTGCACAGTAGCTCCTCGTCAGAAGCTATTTCGAGATGCAGTTATGCTACCCTCTGCTGGCAAATAAGACAAGCCAGCAGATGCTAGATCTGCCTAGCAGGGTGTTCTCCCTGGTGAGAGCAAACTCACAGTTGAGCAGGTGCTGGAGCAGTGGGAGTGCTAGTGCAGGCTGATTGCCAGCTAGCCGTGTTCAAACTTGACCTAGACAATAGAGTGGTTAAATTGCCAGTGGCAGCTTTGCATTCATGCTTCATTATAATTATTCCTAGTAAAGCTGCACCTGCATGTGATCAAAGGTAGAGAAATTCCTCAAGTTCCTCAAGTAGAAGGGCTTAGGTATTGCCATGCCACCTGTCATTGCTTCCTCCTCCATGAGTCCAAGACATGCCAAAGCAAATATAGCAACTAATAAGCTGGATTTCAGTGAGTATTGCATGGTGCTGTCTGGCTCCTCTGCTGCAATTCCCTACTGGGAGGCCTCCCACTACCTCCAACAACACGTCAAGTTTATTTGGCAAAGGTGAGATTGGAGGAGGCGGAAGAGAGAGATGAAAAATCTTGACTGCTTGGCCACAAGCAGTGGCATGGCCTGCAAACGTGCAGAGCACCTGCTGGTGTTTAGTAGGCAAAAGCACTGGGTGGAGATGGAGGCAGTTTTTAAGCAAGTCCTAAGTATTTTTAAAAATATTGGCATTGTAGCACTACAGTGTGGCATGTACAGCTACAGAAAGAGTTGCAGCCCCATTCTGTTACTGGTAACTATCTCCACAGCCTGGCTGCTGCAGACCCAAACCCTTCCCTAGTCATGCTCCTTTGCCATGGCTTGCATAGATTGATGAGACACTCTGGCTTCTTGTGAGTCTTCAGGAGCCTCCTTACTCTCCCCTCCCCTAAAACACTGCACAGCATGTTAACCCAAAGCTTATTGCTGCCCTAAGCTGAAAGGATTCAGCATATAATGGAACTATTTTAAGAGTAATCCCTTCACTACTGCTGACCTAGCTATGGAGATAGTGGGAGGTGTTATTTATTTATTATGTTATTTATTAGCATGCCCTTTAACTGCACGTTCTCTTCCACCCACCACTGAGTGACAACCGAAGCTGGAGAATAAAGCATGGTGTGTAAGGCCTGCACTCCCTCTGAGCTCTTCTGTGCTGCTCTGCTTCCTCCCCCTCAGAAGCCTCTGTCTGCCTCTGGCTGGAGGTGAAGGCAAAGGGAAGCTCAGGCCTCTCCCAACTCCCCAGGCAGCCTCATGGCCCCACCATCCAGGTAGAGGCAGGGCAGCTGGTGAGGCAGCAGGACTTGGCAGTACCGTGACCCCTCTGGCTCCCACCACACAAACCCAGCCCAGGTCTGTGAAAAGCTGGCACAAGGTGGGGACCCAGCCCTGGAGGTTTGTTGATGCGACCCATAGAATAAAAAGACCCAGCCTCTCGTTTTGCTAATACAGTTATTTTTCAACTGTAGAGCACTTAATAAGGGAAAAAGGGCTATTCCATCCTCAACTGCATAGTCAAAGAAACCTGAAAATAGCTCTTGTTAAAAACACAGTCAGGAGCAAAGAATCAACCTGAGCAGGACAAAAATAACAGTCCTCATGCAGCCTCCCTCACCCACGACACGCTTCAGTTAAGCCAGAGGTCAGGACTTTCCCCTCTGTCCAAGTCTGTAAGTAAAGTATGGCTGGGCAACATCCTAACCAGCAGTCCAGCAAACATCTTTACCATATTTCAGTACCTGGGACTTTTTTGTCACTGTTGATGTGATTAGAAGCTAAAAAAATAACCTTTGCTTTGATTTGTTCTCCTGCATCAATACATGCTGGTTTACAAGACAATAGGAAGAATTATCCCATGGTACAAAGCAGACCCTGGAAATACCGAGGAATCCGTGACACCATGGATTACCATGCACACTAGAACCTTGCAGCTGAAAATGCCTTACCAGTGATGTGAACTGCAACAGTAGCCTGCGTGGAAACAGGCAATAGAAGCACTGAGCAGAACAGGAAACCACAGTCACGTCCATGGGGACAAGGTAACACCATGTTCAGAAATACAGGATCCTCATTTCCTCTATCACATGGTGAGCTAAGGTATAGGCCAAGAAGGACAGCAGCACTGACGAGGGCAGCCACAGGATTTCCCAGCTTATCTTTCAGAGCAGTGAGATTATCCCAGTCTCCACTGGCTAGTAAATAGCAGTGGGTTGAGGGCACATAGAATTTTAATGCAGTGTGGAAACCAGAGATATTTGGAAAGCATCCTGCATAAAGCCACATGCTGAACCCTTCTGCTTTCCTTCTCACTTCCCCACCCACCCCAGAAAAACTAAGCCAATCCTGCAGAGTGTACTCCAGGCAAAAGTGGCATCAGTGCCTCTTGCTGGCTTCCCTGTGAGTTGCAGTCCTTGGGTCATCAATATGAGCCGTAACGATCCTGGGGAGGAAACACACTAAGTCACCATGCTGCAACACTGCACAAACTCTAAACAGAGAAACAACAAGGTCTTAGGGTGTTTGGGACTGGAATGCAAACAAGAGGTAAGAGGTCAGTGAAAGACAGAAAACGTGCCAAAATAGGAGGCAAAGTGGGCTCATAATACAACAACCTGTCCAGCAGGAATACAAGGTTGTCCAAGTAGCATTCCACTGGCCACCTGGAATTGATCAGTGATTCAGTCCTCAGATACAGGAAGTGCATCTGTACCTAGGACTTTCCACGCAATTTGAGAAGACAACAACAACCCCAGTAGAAGTCGGGATATGGTTAAAGCACCTGAGCATGACTAGAGCCTACATGAAAATACTGTAGTGTAACCTCACCTGGAGGGAGTTCATGACCCCATTGGCTAGGACAGCCATCTTGCCAGCAACTGACTTCACTCCTTGCTTAAACTGTGCAATATCAGCAGCAGGCAGAACGTTTCCAATTGATACACCACCTACAAGAACTAGCACAAGTAAGACTGGAGTTCTCCAGCACCAGAGAGTACCCTGACTCCCCCAAGTCTAGGTCCTCCAAACCTACTTCCACACCCCCATCCCCAGCATTAACGAACCTGAGTGCATGTTCTCAGCCTCCCCAAACAGGTCTGCAGAGCTGATAGCACTACTGCCCGAGAGCTGCTGTAGTCGGGACCTGGCTTCATACTGCAGAAGAAAGGAAGACAAAAAAGGTAAAGAAAGGGTACAACCTATGCAAACAGGAGAAGATGAAGCCAGAGCTGTACAAACTTAAGCACTTCAGAATGCACATACCTCAGCATCTGCTTCCCGCCCAAAGAACATATCTGAGGAGATGGCTTTAGCCCCCGCAAATTTCTGCCGAGCTTCATTAGATTCCACAACTGATGTCCTGTTCTCCATATCCCGCCTACTGGTAGGCCTGAGGAAACAACAGAGATAGCTTAAGCTCACCTACACAGTAAGGGAAGACTGCTCTCTCAGATCCTATCTGATCAAAGAGAAACAACAAAGCCCCAGGCACTAGCTACTATCAGGTATTTCCTCTCCCCTCTTCAGGGCAATCAAATCTGGTGACTATAAAGACTGGGATGCAACAGGCGAAGAAATGCACAAGTCTTTCAGGGAAGGGTCATTTTCTCAGGGTTATTTATGCAAGTTACCTTCTGCAATACAAGGCTCAGATTCTGTCAAAATACAGTAGCATCTCTCCTACAGTTCTTGGACCTATGCCGTAGTCCTATACAAGGAAGGTATAGTAGCAGTAGTGGCTGCTTTACCTCTCTGAAATTGGCCGAATACTGGAAACAGTAACCTCTGGTTCCTCGTCTTTGTCCATACCCCATGAGGAGTCTGTTTCCCATCGTGAGCCAAAGGCATCTTCAAATGAGAAGGGATTATATTTGTACCTAGATACCAAAAATGGGTAGTTTAGGACAGATATTGTGTTTGGGAATAAGCCAAAGACTACACTAAAGTTCAGTCTTACTTGGGGGGTCCAGATGTGAAGCCTCCACCATCTTCAAATAAGTCCAATTGAGAGCGGGAAGACTTGGCAGCCAGTGGCGTCTCCTGCTCAATTACTTGCATCTCAGACATCACCGAGTGTGAAACAGAACTAGCACAACAAACGGGCAGTTAGGGCTGACAAGTATGACTGCACCCAGCTGCTACAACCAATCTCCCTCAAAATTGGACACTGCCTTTACAGACAGGGCAAGTGCCACAAGCCTAAAGGGTGAGCTGTGGGAAGCCTTCACCATACATAGGTATGACTCCTCTAGTAGTTCCAAGTCACCTTCTTAAAGGAGGCAGGAGGACATGCCTGCCTACACAGGGATATCTGTTAAGCAGCAAGGCTCTAGAGCTAGGCACTGACCGGCCATATGCACCTTTGGAAAAGCTCAAATGAGATTTAGAACCTTTGAACAGGTTCCACTCCTTCTGGGGCTCAAAGTGTTTTTAGACACAGTCCAGCATACAAGCATTTATACCAGCTCCTTTTGCAACACAGGAGCAGCAAGCTATTGTTCAGGAAACTGTTTCAGAGCAGGGTGGTTCCAAAACACCTCCATCTATCCTATGCCATCCACAGCCGTACCTTCTTGACACCAAGCCCATGCCTAGCCTCTCAGCTTGCTCACGCTTCTTCCCTTCAAGGTTTTGAAGCTTCTTTTCCTCCTTCTTCCGATCAAGCTGCAGTTCCTGATAAGCCAGTCGCATTGAGGTGACTCTAAAGGAAAGAAATGTGGTGAGATCCAGCTCATTATCCTCTCCCTCAGCCCAACCTACAATGTAAAAGGGTGAAAACAAATCCTGATAACCCTTCAAAACACCAGCTTCCACAACAGCTCAGACAAAAGTCCTTTCATAGAAGCTTGTCTTCTCATCTCACTTCTACTGAGATGCAATTCTTTTCTAGCCATCCTTGATCTCCTTGGTGTAGGCACTGCTTCTCCACCCCCAGAGAGAGGTGGTTCAGCCTTTGGCTTCCTCAATCCTGTTCTAAGGTCAACAGAAAAATCAAATACTTCCACATCTGCTCCTTAAATTCTTATTGAGGTAAAAACTTGAATAAAATACAGCAGTATAACTTGTGCCTTCTTATAAGGACCATTTTGGCTTATGGTCACTGCTCATCATACTATACAGGCAGTTTTCATATTAGGTTGTCCTGGAGTGAATAGCATCAGCCACGTTACTTCTGCTTTACATATGGAAGCTATTCAGAACAAACAACACTTACATGGAATCCTCAGCTTGTTTCCTGGACTCCACTGCCTGCTGCTCCCTCAGCTGCTCTGCCACCTGAGCTTGTCGCTCAATCTCACTGAAGCTTTGGCTGCTCACTTTCTGGGCTCCAAGACCTTTTTTGGCACCCAACTTAAAAAAACGAAACAAACACAAAAACATCAGTCTCCCTGTGCAGTCTGTGTGTACAGGCAAAGCACAGCCTGCAGCAGAGGATGGAAAGAGTTAATCCACCAGCAGCAAGTGCTAAGAGAACAGCAACGGTACAGTCCAGACCATAACAAATTATGATCCAAAGCCTATTTTTTTTCTATTAATACGCAAGCTATCTTTCAAAAGAGGCAATGAGATAAAGCTCTGCCTTCCCCAAATGTATCTCTCATTAGGCAGCTTGGTTAAGGGGTGAAAGGAAGGAACCACGGAAAGGACAGAAGTAATATGAGATGTGTTCTGCTGCCTCTCCAGAAAATAGGAGCTCCAACATACCCCTTTCTTGGCAGCCCCCGGCTTCTTCTTTCCAATGAGAGAGGATTTAAGTTCTGCAAGAGAAGCAAAGCGGCAAATAAGCAGAAGTAAATTAATTTAAGAAGCCAAAATAAATGAGGAACCCTCACAAACATCCACCACAGTCCAGCTGCTATAGAGTCCAGGGCACACCATGCAGCCTCACGTAAGAAGCCTGGGTGACCTCACCCAGCCAAGAAAGATGCACTGAAAAGCTCCACATTTGCAGGCTGGTGACCTGGAGAAGCATGTCCAACCCTGGAGAAACTTGTAAGGCCTTCAAAAAGTGCCCTCAATTGTCATGTAGTTGGTGACCCTATCCACTACAGATCAGGGTTGCTAGAGAAGCACTGGATTTACTTCATACATAAATCCAAGAAAACACAGCTTCAAAGCCATTTGAAGCTCAGCGTCTCACCAGTGCCTTAGGGACAAACAAACAAGAACCCTAAAGCTCCATTTACATGTACAGACCACCAGCAAAATGGACCTAAAGTGTACTGAGCTATAGAAGCAGCAAGTTTCTCAACATCTTCTATCAGAAAGCTGTCAATCTGAGGCAATAAACCACACCACGCCTGTAAAAACAGCCAAGGTCCAGCCAAGCAGCAGATGCCTGTGGAAAAAGTGTAAGAACAAAGCAAGCATAAAGAGGGATTTCCCATGACACTTTTCCAGCTTTTAACATTGCGTAGCTCAATAATCTCATTGCCCTTGTTGGGCCTTTATTCCAGAAGTGTTTCCCTACTCCCTATACCCACATGACTTTTGTCAATCCACACTTGAGATACTGGGAAGGCTGTTGAGAATGACCTTTTCTTATTTTACCATCATTCTTTTAAATAAGGGGATTCAGAACATTCATCTCACATCTGATATTATTTTCAGCTCACTGTTCATAACTTTTTTGATTTCATCATTGTCAGGAAATGTTTTTTTAAATAACAATAAGATCCCTTTCCAGAGAAACAATAGGTTAGATCCCATCGCTTAGATCCCAATACGACACATGTAAGCTTTGGCTCATTCTCTCCCTCTAAGCAAAAGAAGCTAAAGTTAGATTTGAAGGCAGAATCACAAAATGGGTAGGCAGAGTTGTGACAAGCAGCCAGCGCAGGCCACCTGTTAGCCAGTTACCTCTGGCAGGAGCAGGCTCCTGTGATGACAGGTACATGGACATGTCTGAGAAGAAACAGATATGGGGAATAAATAGACACTTAGGGACACAGTCTTTCCACTCTGAATGAAGCCCACTGTGGGCTATGAGCACACTCTTGATAACAAAAAAAGCTCAGCTAGATGTTCCATATGCAGACAGGATTGCAATGGTTGAGACAATCAGATACAAACTCCTGTTACTCAGCAAGCTAAAGAATTACTTGCTTCCAAGTTTCTGAAGGAAAAAGCAAAACAAAACACAAAACAACCACATGGCCTTCATCAGCCAAGTTCCAGATACACAAACACCACGTTTTGCCCAAAGATTCAGAATAAAAACAAACTTCTGAGATGAGATATCCTTGAACTCAATCATCCAAAGGAGCAAGAAACCTCCAATAAGCTGTGGATTGTTCTGGAGATTTACAGAAATCCTCAGTATTGCTTCCAAAGGAAGATAAGCTCCTTTCAACATTCTGAAAATAGGTTCACTGGTTCCAGGTCCACTAAGCTTACTACTGAGCAGCAGGTATAACAGCAGGACTAATATAAGAGATCCCAAAGAATCTTACTTACCTATAGGAGCTTTAGGAGATGTACTCAACAAGTCAATAGATGGACCTTGGCTCGGATCTGCAGGCACAAGAACAGAAGAGTACATTCAGAGATAACCTCAACTCCTTTATTCTCACTGTGCCAACAGTTCCATAATCTCACTTCTAACTTCTGTGCCCCACAGCAACTAAAAACCAAACCAATCTAAGTTCCAGTTTGAAAGCTGAAATTTCCCAAGCACAACTACCTTTGATTTCTGCAGAGCAATTTACCCATTCTGCAGTGTTCTCAACACATTAAAATAAAGAAAATGCTCTAAAAGGAAATATACAAAGCCATTTCAAATTACTGTTGTGCTCCCAGATTCTTGATTTCTTTGTAATTCATCCTAGAAACAGTTCACTGCTTTATATTCACATGGCATTTTCAGACAGCACACAGAACTTCCATTCCTTCAAGCCTCAAACAAGTCCTTCCCACTGTGGTCCAAACTGTACTCTCCTGGAAATTCAGTCAGGTTCTTCAGGAAATTATTCAGCAGAAAACTCACCTGATGTTTCACTGCTTTCTGATGACTTTGGTGCTTTTTCCATGTCCAAGGAAGACTGTACAGGATTCTGGCTGGCATCTGCTACATCCCAGGTTTTGGAAGACTGTAAGGAGATGATCACTCTAATGATTTGCAGAGAATGAATACATCTAACATGACTGAACTTACTTCTAGTTCAGAAACCTTCATACAGCTTAAGGTCAAGAAAAGGTGTTCCAAACAACTGACAGTGCCTTCACTGAAGATAAGACAAGCCTACATTCTTTTACTGGGTCAAAAATAAATAAATAAATAAATAAACAAATAAAAAGGCAAAATGGAAAACCACAAGGAATAACAGAACACTGTACAAGCAGTTGCCCAAATCCAGTTCCACTGGGCAGCTGACTAAACCAGATTGTCAAAGTAACAGCCAACTCTTGCTCTGACTATCCAAAGAGACTGCATTTTCCAGGGAGATTCCTTGAAGATAAAAATGCTCTCAAAGAGAAAGAGCATGGGTACTGAGGACTCACATAGACATATTTAGATCTGTAAACTATATTTCAGACTGATGACCGAATCTTACTTGTTCTGTGTTACTACTAAATGTGTACACAGTTTACAAGCTCTCTAAACTAAGCAGAATTACTCCTACTGCCCCTCCAGGCTCCTAATTGAACCTTTGGCTACCTGAGAACTCTTAAAGCTGTCTGGTTTAGGCAATTCTTCCCACCTGTGTGTGCTCCATGAAGAAATCGGCATCACTCTTGTCAGGAGAATGCCCAGGGGCTCCACTGAGTCCATCTATGAGCAGCTGAAGAGAAGAGAGTTAAAAAGAAGCTATCCTGAAAGACTCAGCATGAAGTGCTACATGTCTAAGAGTAGAGAGTTGCTCAGACTTACATCAGTGCCGTACTTGGCCATGGCAGCACTTGCCAGCTGCCGGATCTTCTCCCTGTACATCTGGGCAGCTCGACTGTTATACTTGGCATTGGCATCTGCTGTAGTGCAGCCATGCTGACGGAAGAAAGCAATCTGAAAAGAGAAGGACATTCAGTCTCCTTGCTGCTAGATCATACTCAAGTAGGAATTAGACATGACACAAACACAACAGGAACAAGAAGCTTCCCAAAGACAGGAGATATAATACGGCGCACATGGCATGAAGCACACATTGATCAACTCAGCTTTCTCCTAGAAGTCTCATTCAATCCCCAGAGGGATGTGAACAATCCCTTTCATTCCCAGAGGAATGCTTCTGTCACCATGCTGAGCAAGAGCTTCCCAACTTGATCAGTGTTACTGACTCCTTTAGTTTAAGAGGACTGTGCCCCCCATTTTAAGAGGATGTCAGGAAATGACTGATCTGCATACCAGAAAACAAAACATTTACAGGTTGCTGGCTGACTTCCAAGTGCACCTGACAAATGCCTACCCATTTCAAATAAATAAATAAATAAGAGAGGTCGGTGCCCAGAAAGCCACGTAAAAGAAAGGGACAAGAAACTGAGGATGTGGATTAGCAATAGAGAAAACAAGCAAAATGTCTATGGAAGTTCCTCACCGCATTGGCATTGCTGCCCACTTGCATACACCTCAGCTGGAACCAGTTCCAGTTAGAATCGAGCTCTGTGGACCTGCATGAGAACAAATTATTGCTTATAATGACAGACATGCCAAACACAAAAGCATCTGCCAAGCTAGAATAATCAGACATCCCACATTTGTTCCACCAGAGTACAGGAAGCAAAGGGAGAAAGCACATCTCAGTGAATTCTTTAATCTTATCAGAAACTAATCTGAACTTTTAAAGCAAGAAGTAAAATTCGCTTCAGCTTCACAGCAAATAACACAGTATCCAAATTTAGAGGGTGTCTCACTGGTATGGCTTGCTGAGAGGGTGGGGCCCCAATCAGGAAAGCTTCCATTCCTCATCTGATCTCACCACAACGAAAAGACACTCAGCCCATCCCATCAATCAAGCCAGAACACATGACAAAGCAACCCAGAAACGGTCAAATGGAGCAAGGGGATGGCATGTCTCGTTAGGGCTACTCAACTTACCTCCGGATGAGTAACAATCACGATCCGGTTACTCAGAAAGTTTTTACAGGTACAGAAAATAGGAGTAGTGGGATGAAAACACAAAGTCACTGGGCCAATACAGAAAAGACTGGATAACATTCCTGCAAACCACACTCATTTTTTTTGCTTTGCTCAGCGTTACAAGACAGACTCTCAGACCACTTTATTAACAAGGTCCCCATGCCACGCTCTCCTTCCAGCTCCTTCAATCAAGCCCAGACGCCGTTTACACGACACTAGGGGGAATAGCACGCTGTCATCCTACAGAGTGACCGGCAGCTTCCCGTACACAGACCCTGCGAAGCCATCGCTCTGTGACGAAGCTTTTGCCCGAAGGAGCCCCAGAGCCCCGCAGCGAAACGCATCCCGCCGGCCCCCTCCCGCACACCTGATGAAGCTGAGGTGCACGCCCAGGGAGCGGTGCACGCCGGAGCAGTCGATGCACAGGAAGACCCCGTAGGTGATGCTGGCCCAGCTCGGGTTCTTGGCGCCGCAGTCAAAGCACGACTAGAGAGGGTAGAGGGACAATCCGGGCTGAGGCGGAGCCCCCGCCCGGCCCCGCGGCACGGAGCCGCTCACCCGCTCCCCGACCCCGCCTCCCCGAGCCCGCCCGGCTCCGGCCCGCGGAGAACCGGCTCCGCCCGCTACCTTGTTGGCCGGCGCCGCCCGGAGCCGCTTGAAGAGAGTCTGGATCTCCGTCTTGCTCGGCTCGGCAGCCATCATCTCTCCTTCCCATACGCCACCGCGCCGACGGGTCCCGGCAGAGCCCAAGCGGCGCTACGGGAACCGCCCGAGCCCAAACCGGCAGCGGGAAGGGCTCCCCCGGGGCTGCCGGCAGGGGGCGCGCTCGCGGGGCGGAGGGCGCTCCCGAGCTCCGGCTCCGCGCCGCCTGAGGGAGCTCAGGGGTCTGTGCGGGTGTCCCCGCGGTGAGGCCGCCGGGGCTGGGAGTGATGTAAGCAGCTGGAGGCACGGCTTGCCCCTCCGAGCGGCGCGGGGCTGTGATCCAGGTAGGGAAGGTTTCGCTCGAGGCCAGGCACGGTGTTGGGGCCTTACTGTGAGGTGTTACCCGCCTGCAGGCGGGAGGGAACAGAGCTGCGCCTCGATGCGTTACAGTGTGAGAGAGGAGAAGGGCTGGTTGTGCTTGGAACTAGAAATCAGTGGCACAGAGCCCCTTTCACACTGCAACAAGGGGAAACAAGTGGCTGCAGAGCAAGGAGAGGTTCAGAAGGACTTGAAGTGCAGCAGACCACATTTTCTTTCCTTCCTTCCAAAAGGAGATTGTTTGGTCACACCTGTGTGTTGCTGACAGTAAATGTGGAAGTATCCGGACAAGGCAACTTTCAGTTTAAAGGCTTTCATGTCACTTATTTCTAATTTTTCCACTGATAGATGGTAGAATTAATTGCTGTGGGAGCTTAAGATCCACACTCTTAGCAAGGCCTTTGGGATGTAAAGATACAATCAGGAATAGTTGAGACATTGAGCAAAAGCTCCTGCAGAGCAAGGCTTAGCAGGTGTGTTGAGTCATGTTTTCTGGGACTCAACGAGGCCTAGCTGCATGGTCACCTGAGACCTGATACAGAGACAGGCTGCTCTGCAGTAAGACAGGAGGCTTCTGCAGGCTCACCTGACTCAAGCTGCCCCAAGATGAGGTACTGAGGCTGGCAGCAAAGCCAGAGGGAGCCTGGCAGGTCATGTCCTTGGCTGCAGCCCTGCCTTGCGGTGTGTTGTTCTTAGCCTGCTACCATAGTTGCTTCTTTATACCCATTTCTGGGGTTACACAAGCAGTACTGGGGAATCAGTTCAGGTAGAAGTAACTGATAGCTTTTTGTCGCAGTTATTTTTAAACCAGCTGAGTTCCCTGACCTCATTCATGGTGCAGCTGTCCTAACAGTCATACCAGGAGGGCCAGCATTGAGTGCTGCAAGGGCTGGCTGTGCCCTGGGAAGAAGAGAGCTGAGGGCAGCTCCTGTAAGGCTGTGCCTTCATCAGCAGTGATTCATCCCCACAACACCTGAGCATGTCAGGCACAGCAGGCATTGCCAGGGCTGAGTTGCTTGCTCCACCTTGTCCCCATCTACTGTGCTGCATTGTGATGCTGCTCCCCTCCTGTGCTGGCTTTATTCTGGTGATTTCTATGTTTGGCTGCCTTAGGGAGGTGCTGTGCAGGAATTAGGAGGGACAGAGTCTGTTTGCAGTGCTGTTACCACTGTTTGGGGCTTAGGAGAGAGGAACAGTCTGTACTTAGGAGGAGCTAAGGCAGCCTTTGAGGTCTGTAGGTCAGTATCACACATTGTATCTGCTTGTCTGTGCTAGAGGCATGTGGGGACAGTGCAGACTCCTCTGCTTTGTGAAGAGGCACGTGGTTCATGTGCACTGTGCTGTGTCCCAGGAAAGCTTGCTACAGCAGGGTTACTGAAGCTGCTTTGTCTCAGCCAGGTTCCTTGCAAGCCTTTCAGCCCATGCTGGTTGCTCCAAGTCCTGGCAAGACTGACGATCCTGTCCATCAGTTTTACATAAAAGCAGCAGGAAGAGCATGCTGCTGCTGTGAGAAATAGTCAGCTTCTTTTTGTTGCCACTGTCAGTACAGGAAAGACCTCCTGCTGCTGACTGTTCCCTGTGAGCGTGTGCTGTCACTGCACGGTTCTTGCTATTTCCTGCGTCTGTTTCTCTTGCATTTCATGTGCTTTGCTGTTGAATTTCTGAACAGGTAGCTGGCAGCCTGTTCTTTAGCCCTCAGCTTTCATGTCCATCTACATCACATGTGAAACTTACATCTTTCCTCCTCACTGCTGTGACCCTGAGCCAGTTGTAGCCTCCTAATGAGAGATGGTGGTGTTACTGGTGTCAGTAAGTGACATCCAATAGAGCAGAGGAGGGTAACCGGGCACATTCTTGGAGTGTGCCATACCACTGGGGACACTTTTTTCAGTACAAAAGTCTTGTTGCCTGTGAGTGTGAGGTTACAATGGAAGGATAAATGGTGGAGAGGAAACTCGAGGTGCTGCATGAGAAGCAGGGGAGTTGTCAGATGAGAGCTGGAGAAGCTCGGGAGTGAAGTGTGCCACAGTGGGTGTAAAACCTACCCTGTGCTTGCAGGTTTGAGCCAAGGAGGGCAGAAGGTGCCCCTCTGGGGACCTATGTGGAAGCGGGGTGGCAGTGGGGAGAAGGGACCTTGCTGTCTTCTACTGCCCAGCAGAGTGTGAATCAGAATAACTGTGAAGAAGAGGGGAGGGCATGCATCCTGCCCTCCCACTTGGACCCATTGGCCTTTCATGCTTTTGGTGAATGAGGAGGGGGGATATGCAGCAGATTCAGTAAACTACCTGAAAAAGGACTGGGAGAGGCAGTGTCCCATTGGTCACAGTGCGAGTGGTGGGGTATCAGGTACCTAGTGATGCATGGAGAGAGGAGCAACCCTTAAAACAGGCCTATCATTTATATATATTTATATATTTATAAATATATATATATATTTAAACAACCAGTTTACAGACAGTGGGACCAATCTGCCAGTGTGCCAGACAGAATGTAATTAGTAGCTGCCTCTGTAGGAAAAAGTATTGTACAAAGGCAGGCAGTCACATGACACGCTGCCTCCATAAAATGCTTGTAGCAAGATTTAAGATAAGGAGCTATTATGGTATGTGTAGAGTGAATGTTTTGTTAAGGTTTACAACTTAGGCAGTTTTACTGCAAATCAAACAAATGTGGTTTGGAGAGAAGCCAGCAAGGGTAGAAAGAACATTCAAATTAAGGAGCACAATAGACAGTAACTCAAGAGGTACTGAGGAGAACAGTAATGGTTTGATCTGGTTTGGGGGTGTGCTGCAGCCAGAAGGGGTCCTGCTGCACATGCTGTCCCTTGTACTACTCTGACATGTAGGGGACCACAGTCTGAGCCACAACCCTACCCCCTGCCCTAACACCAGTTGTCCTTGCTTAGCTGAGCTGATCACTCTTCCCCCTGCAACTGCTAAAGTAAAGGAAGGGCCAGGAAGGTTTGGTAGGGTGGAGAGCACTGTCTTTTTCAGTTGTGTCAGCTGATGTTGCCAGGCTCCTTCACAAAACTGCTGAGGCTTGGGGGTAACTAGAGCCATGGGTCTTGAGTGCTGCTCTAACCTAGCTGTTAAGTAACTGTGCATGTGTATACATGTTATATGTTTATGCTTTGCTTTTGTAATCCTATTTCCAGTATTATTGTTGAATGTTTTCAAACTCGTAGTTTGAAAATAAATCTCTGACTGGCATGGCATGTGCTGGGGATCTGGGAAGCTTTTGGACTGCCCCAAAGCAGAGGAGAGCTTGTGGATGTACTCAGGGGAGCATGTTTCATACCTTGCTGTAGTGGTCAGTTTGGAGACATGCTATTACAGCTGTCCTTGCTGGGAGCAGGCTGCTCAGCAGGTGACAATCACTGTGTGCTCTGTGCCTTAAAGTCATGCTCACCACACCATGTGGGAGCAAGGTGGGTGGACTGGCCAGTCTTGCCATGAACAAAGTTAGAGATGGAGTAAAGGCCCAAGGCTAGCTGGAGGTAGGGCGAGCCTTCAGCAGTGCTGGAGGAAGCCTGGAGGGCACAACAAAAGCACTGCTTTCTGCAGCAGTCCCGATGTCCCTCCACACTCCTCTGTCTGGTGGCTGAACTGCAGCTTTGCTGCTGCAGCAGGTTCCAGGGCCTGAAGTTGCTACAGCCCCCTGAGTGCAACCAATTCAGCTGAGCTCGGGCAGCAGGGCAAGGGCAGGATAGTGGCTCAGGAGAGAGTGAGGAAAGCTGATACAGGCGCCCCTGCCTTGGCTGTCTGTTTTGGCAGCCAAAGGCTTTACTCACTCACCCAAGGATGCACTCATCCATGTTTGTTTGCATATTTATTAATCACCAACTTAACTGTTCTCAGAGTGACCCACAGTTTTCTCCCATACAGGAGCCATCCTGTAGCAATGCACACCCTTAGGTCCCCCAAAACACAGCAGCAGTTGGCACCAGCAAGGTTGATTCACCAGCAGACATAATTCCTGTCCTACCTAACGAGACGTGTTAAAAATGGAAATGGTAGCAGCACAGTCTCCTAGCAGAGGTGCAGACCTTCTGCCTCATTGTAGTCATGTAATCTCTGCCTGCCTAAAGCATGACAGATCTGTAGCACTTGGCTGTGCTGTTCCATGGCCGCAGGCTCTTAGCAGCCATGAGAGGGCACTTCTGGATGACTGCCTGAGCCCAGAGGCTGGGGAGGGTATGGGATGCGAGAGAAGAATGCGTTACAAAAAATGTTTGCTGGCTTATTGGGAAAATGTGTTGGGTCTTCCATAGGCCTGGAAAGGGGAGAAAGCTGCAAGAAGACCCTCAAACAGACCCCATAGCAAGGCAGGGCACAGTTGTTACATCTGTCTCTCAGAAGGCAGTCATTAAACTTCTTAGCCGTTAGTCTAAGATATTGATATGACGTGCTCAGCCTTGTGAGGTGGTTAATAAACAGAACAAGGTTTGCTGTATCCAGTGCTATTACTGAGTTTCTGGAAATGGGGAAGCTAAGAATGAGTAGTGGAGAGCGACAGAAAAGTGCAGGGACTGGTGTGCCTCGTGTCGTGTAGCATTTCATCTTGTAAATATGATCAGGTTCAGTGAGGAGCCTCAATCAGAAAGGATGGGAACCAGAGAGAACATGCAGCAGGTTGCATCTGGGTGACATTTCCTTGGTAGGCATTCTCTTAAACAAGAACAAAAGAGACACAACTGAGACAACAGGGATTATACTTTCCTTAGGCCAAGCACAAGCCTTGCACAGAGCAAAGGACAAAAAAATAACTTAAAAAAAACCTCTCAGAAGGATGAAGAGAGGAACATATTCTCTGAAACCAAGAGAGATGGGAATCCATCAGCTTCTCTGATGGAAAAACAAGGCAGCCTGCCAAGAAAAGGAGAGAATTTTCCAAGTCTGTTTCCCCTCAGATTACATAGGAGCAGGTGGTCTGTAGGGTTTGTAGCTGCTTCCTTATTGTTCTTTGTAGGCCATGGTTTCATGAGCTCTTCCTCCTTCAGCTTCCTGTGTTCTCTGTTGCAGGTGTCTGTCCAGCTCCAATACCAGCCCTGAGCCTTCAGTACCTTGGCAGGCACTGCATGTTGGGGACAGAGTTCCAGAACTGTTCGATGTTCCTTGGAACGATGCCACTGGAGAAGCAGATCCACTACAACCTGTGGTGTGCAATGACTGGCTTTGGAGCTGAGGTGTACAGTGCAGACAGTGTGTCAGTGTCAGTGATTGGAGAAGAAAACCTGCGTGTGGCAGCGGGACTCCATGGATGCTAGACAGTGCTCCTCAGCTACATCTTCCTTGCTACCTTCCATGGCAGCATGTGAGGTTGAGCTGCTGTGTGGCTTTATCCTCAAGCAATACAACAGCAACGCCCAGGAGTCAGCATCTCCATGATGTCAGATGACACTGCCCCAACAAAGGCACTGCCACTGTGAGTGATGATTGATGTCATCTCGATGGAGCCCGTGTTCCTGCATCCAGCCACTCACAGTGGAGTTCATGTACTTCTTTGATCCTCACTACTTCCCATCTTCATCCACAGCATTCTTCAGGATCTGGAACCTTTCAGGTGAGCAGCAAGTTCATCTACTAGGACTCTTTATCTCCTGGGTGCTCTGTGGGAGGAGAGGGTTCCCCAAGCTGTTCTCAGGCAGGGGGAGGTCAGATCTAGGGACCAGTGTTTCCTAGCTGTTCAGCAAGAGCACAGCAGAGACATAACATTTCAAGGCCAACTTGGCTTTGCCTGCCTGTGGGGCAAGAGGTAATTACTTGTATCCTTGAACTATTTGCCAGCATTCAACGTCTGCAGCAGCCGAAACTCAAGAGGCTGAGCAGCCATCAAAGGAGTTGGTTTTGGAGGCCCTGAAGTTACAAGAAGTCACAGGAAGTCCAGCTCCTTGAACAAAAAAGGTACTGCCTTTTTGTAGCTTATGTTGGTCTTGGGTTGTCTGGACTAGCTTAGCTGTCAGCCTGCAATCCTGGAACAGGCCACATGGGAGTTAATAGAATTAGTGCTTTTTCTGGTTTTGAGATTCTTTACTGAAGAACTTTAATGCTAGAACTAGGTAAGTCGCAAAAAAATCAAGTGACTTATGTGTGGGGGAAAAAGGAGAAGTGGAGAAGGGGGAAGATGGTGGTACTAATGTGAAGGAAGCACCTCCTTTTTCACAACAGAGGATCTGTTCTGCGATTTCTCAAACTGTCCACTGCCTCCTTCTGAGGTAGTCTACACAGCACAAGCACTAATTTGCAGGAGGAGAGCCCTGCTGACCTTTTCCAGCAAACACGTAAACTGTTCTTTGTAAATTACCTCACTCACCAGTTTTCTAAACTGAATCCCTTT
This sequence comes from Odontophorus gujanensis, assembly GCA_013399175.1. Classification (NCBI taxonomy): domain Eukaryota; kingdom Metazoa; phylum Chordata; class Aves; order Galliformes; family Odontophoridae; genus Odontophorus; species Odontophorus gujanensis. The sequence continues at coordinate 77,130 of VXAB01012425.1, forward strand.
AGTACAGGGACTAGTAGCCTGCAGCACCTCTATGATGGGTAGGAAGCATGCCTAAAGGGGAAGACAGGGACTCAATGCAGGCAGTGCTAATGAAAAGACAATGTAAGCAAGGAAAAATGAGAAAACTGTTTTTACCAGGATGCTTTTCTGAAAACAATTATCAGAGCACATAAGCACTCCTGTGAAATGCAATTTCGGTGAGGAGTAGGTAGTAGTGCTTCAGCTCTGTGGGTTGCCACAATGTGTAAAGAGGATGCAGGGTCACCATGTGAGACAAACATACAAAGGATGGTGGATGTGGCACTGCTTAGGAACCCTGTGACACCTGTGGGGAAGCCCTGAGGAGAATTTGAGAGAAAGGGCTAGTGTGCTCTCAGCTGGGGACAGGGATTGTTTTGGTGTCAGCCTCCTGCTGAAAGCAGGAACAATAGACTCAGGAAGGAAAGAGTTTGTGAAGTCAAAGGGGAAGAATACAGGACTTGGAAGAAGATTTCCAGCTGATATGCTAGAAGGGAAGCACGGAGAGGAAGAGATCATGGGATCTATAAATAGCTGGACCCAGTGAAAGCACTGAGACTTTAAGAGCGATTATGGGCCTCTGCACTTAACAGGGGAAAGGTGCTGACCACTACAATGCTTCAAGAGAAAGGAAGCCTCAAGCTGCAGCTGTAATTACTTTAAGCTGAGAGACTGACAACAAACCATGAACCTCTGCAAGTAGGATTACCAGTCAGATAGGCAGGATGACCCAGACAGTAAAACAGATGTGTTAAAAGCAACTGAGAAAGTGACTGGGTCTGAAGTTTCTTTTGTTAAAATTCAGCTGCAGTCAGGATGTCCCAACAGACAAACAGTCAATCTTTTCCAGCTACTCCATTGCTCCCACCCCCTCCCTTCTTCATCTTGTCCAGAACCATCCTGTCACATTCATCCCGTTTGCTCTTTGGTGAGTTAATAAACAGTTTCATGCCCTTGCAGCCCCTGAACTTTCCAGCTCCTTGTAGTCTGAAACTGGATGGCAGTACACCACTTGGTCACAGTTTTTTTTCCTCCTTTCTTTTATTTTAGAGCAAGGGCCTGCTGAAGGCACTCTGCCTCATGTCATCCACCCTTCCTATTCTTGCCTGTTGTGCACAATAGCTCCTGGCAGCATATAGTGTGTATTTTCCAGCCATTTTTCCATAGATGAAGCTGGAGTTGTGATGGCACTGGCATTATCTCAGTTTCAGCCCCATGACCAAGATGGAGCATCCCTGCCAGTCTCTGTGCACTTCCCCAAAAGCAATTACTTGTGGAAGAAGCAGCGTTCAGGCCCATTTTAACACCAGGCATTACTTTCCTCACAAACAGAGGGGAATTCCGCAGCCTCTTGCCCATGAACAAAACACTAGCAGATCTGGAAATGCAGCCCTAAGTTGTGCAGTTTGCCTGCACTTTAGTCAGGCCTGAAATAGAGCTGAGCACCCAACAACTGCAGCCTTAGTCTAGATCTGCAAACAGCAGGAGCAAAGGGAATTCAGAATGATTTTTAACAGCTCAGGGATCCCTGTGCAGAACTGACACCTACTTGTACCTGCCTCAGTGTGGCAAACCAGCCACAATGATATGAAACAGAGAAATGGGATGGAAAGTAAACTGAACCACAAATGGCCTCAAGCTCCACACAGGGCTGTGGGAGTGTCACCAAAGGTTAGAGGCTAACCACAGCTCAGCTGCCATCACACAGCACAGCTGGCCTGTACACACTACAGGCTCAGAGACAGATTCTGCCTACAGGACAGAAATGTTATTAATATGCTGAGCAAGCTCAGCTTCTGCTTTGGGAAAATGGGTGTGATCTGCCATAGAAAATCTTTAACTTCTTCCTAGAAAAACTCCTCATCAACAGAAAATCCAAGCTTTGCACCATACTTTAAAAGCTCTTGCCCAGGAAGATGTCAGAACTGAATTATCTGCCAAGCCCAGCTGTGCAAGCTTTTCACAAGGAAGGGCTTCATTATAAAAAAAAAAGTGACTAGCTGATGTTGTCACTGTGTTGCCTATTAGACAAAAAGGTGTATGTTTTTTTCCACAGGCAGTATAGGGGAAGAATAAGCTTTGCTGGCCTTGTGGAATTCAGGCACCACAATTAGTTCACACATGCATCTCTCTGTTCACTTAAAAGCATAGATAACAAGTTTCAGCTAAAGCCTTTACACTTAAACAAACAACAAAACCTGCATTTGCTCCTATAGAAAACTAAGTCTCCAGGCAGAGCTACTACTTTAATACAAGACCATTAAGGGTTTTCTGATTTTTTTTTTCTTTTTTGTTGTTTTTTTCTTCTCTTATGGAAGTTCTTGACACAGGCTCTCTTTTACTATTCCATTTGGGTACCCAGGACTAAGAGCCATACCAAAAATTTATGAAGTCCAGTGCAGCTGTGCAATTCTTCATTCCTGATATGTTTTCTCCTGTCCATTAATTCAGCTCTTGTCAGGAATTTCTGATGTGCAAACATTCTTTAGGAGACACATTCATATAATCTATGATGTGTCACTATTTCTGGCTACCTTCAAGCAGACCATTATGATCAAGTGGTCATGTTTTCCTAGGACAAACAAATCTGTTCAGACTTTGTCCTGTGGAATTTCAGGTTGTTTATACTGTAACCAGGGGTCCTGCCTGTTGGCCATTTCCATCCTCACCACCAGTTCTGGACCCACCTCCTGCCACCCCTAATTATAACTCAACTTAGAATTGAAGTCAAGCTTCCACCTTTCCCCCTGTAACTCCCCTCAGATTTTTGTTTTGACCTTAGCTGAAAGGCTAGTATTAGTGTTTGAAAACATCTACACTAACAAGGTCAATTTCTCTATTTACCATAGCACAGGTCAGATAGTTTCATTCTCGACTGTTTTTCTTATCTCACAGGCCTGGCAGACATGCTGTCTTCACATTCATACGTGTTAGACCAAAACAGCAACAAGTTACTCAGCTGGGGGTCAACCAGTGGAACTCATACTATTACTGTACAACACAGCTGGTACTTTACATGGGTTATGGTACTAAAAGGGTCTTTAAATGCAAACGCTTATTCACTGACATCCTTAGATTGCAGAAGCTTAGTGATTTCTCCTAAAATTGGGCCTAGAATAATGGGTAGTTACAGCTAAATCCAGGCTTATTTAGTGGCTGTTGCTTGGTTCTCAACTACATTTCTCTTTTCCTGAAAAGTGATATTACAAATTCAGAGCCAACTGCCTATTTAGCCATATCCTTTTGATTTTCATCCTTTTCTCCTTCCTTGTGAAGGTACAGTGCTAGGGCTGCCTTGAACAACACCTTTCCAGCAGCCACTGCATTTTTGTGGTCTCACAAGAGACCTAGACAGAATCCATCTCAGATCTTTAGCCACAGCACACTATTTCAGTCTTTTATAGCATACTGGATGCACTAATTTACGGTCTATGGTCTTTGTGATGCTTTCTAATTTCACCAACAGCATTAAAATCTGTCTATCCCCACCTCCTTTTCAGTCCACAATTGCTAAATACCCATTTTGGTTCACTAGCTGCTAACATTCTCCAGTTATTTATGCCCAGATGTTCACTTACAACTTCAGACTGCATCCTCTCCAAACAGCTCTGCAGCTGTTAGTCCCTGTGTGGTTGGCAGAGGCTTGGCTAAGGCTTTTGAGTCTAACTGAAAAAAGTTCTCCACATGTGCCAACTCGGAACAAGAGATATGCTGCAGGAGGCTACTGCAAGTTCACACTGCATCTCAGCGATAACTTTCTATCAGATGCAATAAGTAGCCAGTTTTTAGCCTACTGAGTTTCATACCATAGATGTTTGCTTCTCCTTTTGCATTTTCTCATAGTCTTGGGAATACTGTGTATCAAACATGCCCATGACTCATGTTCAGGCAAATCCTTGCTTGAATTCAGCAAGGGAAGACCTCTTGACTGGACATAAGTATACAGGCCAGAAGAAAGCAATCCTATCTGCTATCAAACACTTCAACCACACCTTTGTCAGGATGAACAGCCAGATCATGCAAGACAGAAACCTCCTGTCCTTAAGCTGTATTATCATTCATTCCTGGTGTTATCCCAATAAACTGAAGGGTAGCAGGAAGGGAAATCCACAGATAGAATCATAAAATCACCAAGATAGGAAAAGACCTCCAAGATCATCCAGTCCAGCTGTACACCTGTCACCAGTATTTTCCACTAAACCATGCACCTCAGTACAACACCCAAATGTTTCTTGAATGCCTCTAGTGATGGACTCTACCACCTCCCTGAACAGCTTGTTCCAGCACCTTACCCCTCTTTCAGAGAAGTTATTCCTACTGTCCAACCTGAATCTCCCCCAGAAAGGCTTCTGAAGCTTTATCACTTACACCAGCTGCCTTACCACAGGAGTCAAAAAGCCTGCAGGTGAAGGACAGGGAAGATTTCAGAAAGATCTGAGAATACACAGACTGTGTCAGTTCAACTATCTGAGCAAGAAAGAGGAAGGAATAGTAGAAGTTCTCTATAGCCCTGCTCATGCAGAGTTCCTTGAACAGGAAGCTTGGGGGCAGGGCAGCCCCTACCACCCTATGGCGGTATGTGCATGGAAACTAAAAAGCTCTTTCATCCATTTTGAAGAGTTGCACGTGTCATGCATCTCCCTTCACTGAGTGAAAGTCAAGAGTAGCTGTTTCCTTCTGTACTTTATATTCCTGTAGTGCTCACAGTCTTTGTAGTCTTATTCATCCTTGTTTATTTATTAGAAAATCCCTACAGGTCTAGGCATTTAAAATGAAGCATTAGTTACATGGAATACAGGCCCTCAGAGTCCAGAAGTTGCTGGATATTTGCAGAGGTGGACTGGACCAGCAGTGACCCAGTGACCTCTGCAGGAGATGCTGGTATGGATGTGAGACACTGGCAGGGCAGTTACAATCATGAGACAACCTTCTCAACATAGTTAGCAGGATAGAGTCCAACGTGGCCAGTGAGAAGTCGGCCCTTGCACCATCCCTGCTCATCTTCCTCACTGATCTTCATTAGTTCTTCACCTACAAGCAGAGACGGTTATTAGGAAGCAGCTTTGGAAAAGACAGCATGGCATTTGCTTTTTTTGTGAACTCTCCTGAGGGAAAAAAAAACTGTTGGTCTGAATCACCACACCTTTTCTTCCTTATCACACTCAGTGTCAGTTTAATCTAGTCCAGAGTTAATGACCTCTTCATTAGCTGTGATCAGTACCATTCCCTAGGCCAACTGAAGATTTTTTTGTTCCCAGTAGTTCTACTCCCATTTCCTTTCTCCAGAGGAAAGTACTCTGAAGTCAAAAGGAGCAGAAGGTTTTCTTTTTCACTAGCTCCTCTGTAGCACGTGGGAAAGAAATTTAAGAAGCTGCTAAGCTCTGGCTGGTAGGTACCAACATGACTGTTCCATGATAGACTGTCTGGCTTGACTAGAAAGGCATGCAATCAACTTCTTCCCCAGCCTACGACCAGGAAAGACTATGGAGTTTTAACCTCCCCATGTCTACCTCAGGGAAGGGCAGAAATGACTCTTTCTCCATCAGCAGGAGAGCCGTACATGTACCAGAAAGAGAGCTCTTCTGCATCATTAAGAACATCCCACACTGGTAGAGGCTGGGAAGGAAAGTCATCTTCTGTTAAGCTTAAGCCCTACTGGTCCATGCTTGCTAGAGCAGGTTCAGAAGATGGATAACAGTATAACAAGGCATGCCTTTTTAACTATGAGATCTGCTGGGTGGAAAAAGAAAGCAAAGAATCAAGTTCAAGAGCGCACACACTATAATATATTTCATAGCAGAAAGTTTGTGTTTAGTAGCTAGTTTACTAGTATGGTTGCACTGCAGCATAGATACTGGAGCCTTGGACACAAACCTCTGCTACTGAAGGACTTCACTGACTTTATAGGAAGGGGTATATTGTGGAGTTGTATAGCAGAGATGCCACATAAGACAAAACAAGCAAGATCAGAGACACTTAAGATCCAGATGTTCTCTTGGATTTGGAGATTGTCCTTTCTTAAATTTTGTTTGAATGCACTAAAAATTGAAGGAGTCCACTTGCTTTAGCATTCTTCCTCTCTCAGTCCTCTGCTGGGAGCTAGGCTCTCCAGGCAAGATACCCATTTTGATCGATGCTTTGCATAATTTTTTTTGCCAGCTGAACTCTGTCTTCAGTAGCACACGTCAGTTAACTAGGCTTTCTCCCAAAACATTCATCTTTAGTTAATTCAAAGGATAATGCAAACCTTGCATTAAAGAAGAGGCAAGAGGGATCTATTTCACCACTCAGGTCTGCTGCTTTCCCTATACCACAAGCAAGACCCAAGCAAACTTCTGAGGGGGTCTCATAGTTTCTTAATCTAAAAGACATTGAACTGCCCATTGTATTATCTGCCTCATTAGTTGGCAATGGGCCAGTTCACAAGGAGTACAATAATTATCAGTTTTCAAGGTAACATCCAGTTCTTAAGGAGTGTTTCAATTATTCAGTCAGCCCAAGTGAGGACAGCAAAAGGTTAGTAAGAGATTAGTGCTTCTGTACCTGCTTTAAAGCTCAGCTCATCTGCCTCCTGTCCTGTGTAATCATACAGTGCTCGTACCCGTACACCTGGTACCTTTATATCTTCCTCATGCCCGTTGGCATCCAGGCACTTCTTTGGAGTGTCCTCATCTGACCACTCCGAAATATCTTCCTTCCCTCCACTGCATATGTGGAAGCAGAGAGGAAACAAGATGATAGTTAGACTTGTCTCTCACACATACTCCTTAATGCACATACCATTCCAGCCTCTCAGACACTACTATGCTATAGAACTAAGCGCAAAAGACCCAGTAGCCAAGTGAGGGTGAACAGAGAAGTGAGATACCAGAGAACACTAAATTTGGTTGAAAGCATAGCAACATTAGGGCCCTAAGGGCTATGAGAGAGACTCATTCTCACAGTATTTCCATATATACACTTTTTATGTCTTTATCCTACTCTAGTAGACCCTCTCATTCAGGGAAGGTCAGTCCTAATGAAGAGCCCAGCTGCGTCTGGAGCTATTCCAGCTACGAACAGGGCAGAGAAGGAAAACGCCACATCTCCCATATTGAACAGATGTGGCTGGAATGTTATTTTCCAAGTCAGAAGCAAGAGCAAAGGGGAAAAGCAGCAGAGGACGAACACCTGGAACCCAGAAACCCTGAAGAGGCTATATTCCATACTAACTTCACAAATGTGGGTGCCCTCAGGCTGTCATAGAAGAGGCTGTTCTGCTCCTCTTGATAGAAAGACCTGTAGATGGGCAAATAGGGCCCTTGAATCCATTAGACTGAAATGGCCTTGATACACCTTTATATTCCCATTCTTTTCAGCCCAGTTCCTTTATGCCAGAGTTCCCCCTTTGAAGGCCAGGATGCTACTGGCAGAGTAGGACAGTGGTCTCTTCAACCTCTCCCTATCCTGCTTGCTTTGTCACAAGGGAGGACAGAGTTGTCAGGCAGTACTTATCATATTAGGAAAAAAACCCCAAAAACATAAACATGCCTGCATTTAAGAAATGGTACAGCTAATTCACAAAGTTGTCAGATTCTAACTTCCCTTACCCTGCCTAGGAGAAGCAGGAATAAGGCCAGATCTCATCACTAAAAGGACCTTAAGGCAGGCACCTAGTGATAGTATATAGAAGAGCTCTCAGAAAATCTCCTTTTCTACATTGTCTTGTATTTGCTGTTCTGGGGGACCTTGCCCAAGGCAAGAAGTTAAGAGGTCACTCCTATCAATCCAACTCAATAATGATCCTGGGCAGAACTGTATTTTTCCTAATCTAAGGCATCCCAGAATTCAGCCCTTACCCTTGCCTTGTCTGCAGAGGAGTCTGTGAAACAACACCATCCCGTGTAGGCAAAATACTGGTCAGTGTGACATCATCAGCCATCTTACCACTCTTTTCCTTCTTGGTGATTGGCCGCTGTGTTTCAAGGGACCATTCCTGTTCAAGTAAAAAGCAATATTATCAAGCCACTAAGATAAAAAAAAAACAAAAGCTCTAGGCATCTTTTTTGAACAATACAGAGAGGAAACAAGAACACCAGGTCATGCTTCATTTGTGGCTGATCAGTCAATTGGCCCTGCAGACAAACAGGCTCATTCCTATTGAATTCCAGTGTGCAACAAGAGGGCCTGTGGGACAAGTTAGAATTGGAGCTTATTCCAAGGTTCTGAGCACCATCTCTTCTTCCTTGCTCTTGCAGCCAGATAAGCTGGAGTAGTTGCAGTTCAGCAGAGTTCTAAACATCCCTTTATGCAAAAAGATTGCAAGAAACTGAAGTTTCTGAAGAGCCTAGTATCCTGAACCTGGTGATCAAGAAATTTCACTTCAATACCAGAGACACTTGCACAAGTTAACCTAAAGGAACCAAATGCCAACTCTCAGACTTGGAAGGGGAAAGAGATCTGCCTGTTGTATGTCTTTCCAGCACAGAACTAGCAATCCACCGCTTTCATGAAAACTGATGGCAAGAGATAATACACTCGAGAATGTTGTGTTACCTCAAATTGAGGCCAGTTCATGGCCATGCCTGGCCCATGAGTGTTACGCCACCACTTCAGGTCCTCCTGGTTGTCCGCAGCCATGATAACTTGATAGAGATCTCGATACAGTGCTTGAAAGCTATGACCAAGAACAGAAAACCATCAGTCCCTCAGTAGATCACCAAAAACCTAGTTAGGAAAAAGGCCTTAACTTCATGAGTAGCTAGCTACACAGCTTGTTAAATCCCACAAAGTTAGGGTTGCTAGAGTAATAGCACTTCATCTCTAGGGAAAGAGAGCAACCTTTATGGAAGAGCATGGCAAGCAGGACAAGTTGTTTGGTGTGACAACAGCTAGCACTTGATGAGCTATGCTGAGAACTGGCAGATGTGCATTTAAAGCACCTGGCACATTCTCTCACGCATATAGAAATAGCTCAGATTTGTTGCCCTCACCTTAGTGTATACGAGGTGAGAAGAGTCTGGTTCTACCTACCCCCACTACGTAATCCCTATTTAATGGGGACTTGTAGGCTCATGTTCATCTTTATACCACCAGATCTCTTCTCTGGGCAGAATGGGTGCCCTTGCTCAAGTACTGGAAAGTAAAATTTAAATCCTCCAATCTGATTACAGGTAACAACATGGAGGCTGCTCCAAAAGTAATGCCTCCTGTTTTATTGTGTTAACCTACAACATCAGAGGTAGATATTGGTGGCACAGAAGTAGAGGTTGAATCTTCCTGTGAATATTCCATTATATTTTATTGCCGTGAGACAAATGATAGCAGAGGGGCAGTCTGACAAAACAGCATCTGACCAGGAAGTGCATATGAAGGAAAAGTGTGTCACTGAACACCATGTGGAAAAAAAATAGCACCCACTGACATTCATCAATGCTTGCAGAACATTTATGGAGACAAAACAGTGGATGTGACCACAGTGAGGTGGTAGGCAGCACATTTCAGCAATGGCAAGAGCAGGTCACCTCCAGTGACTTTTTTTTTTTAAAAGAAAAAGCATGGCATGCAGACTCTTGTTCATTGCTAGCAAAAAAATGCATAGCTAATGGTGATAGCTGTGCTGAAAAACAATGTTTTGTAGCTGAGAATTTGCTCTTATCAAATAGTCTTATTGCATCTGATGTAGCTTCCTTGAAAATAAGTAGAAGGCATTACTTTTTGAGTAAAGCACATAAAGGACAGTACTAGAAGGGTTCAGAGAGGGTTCAGAGACAGAAAGAATCTTTCCTGGGGAACATGTACTGGTCAGTCTGAAGAGACAGAATGCCAGTCCTCTGACCAAATTGACAGGGAACAAGCAAGTTGCTTGTCACAAGTTCCTTCACAAACACTAGAATTAGCACCCCTTGCCAGGGCCAAGGGCACCACAGTCCAGCAGGCCTCCCTCCTGTGCAAGGCCTGGTACCTTTCACTGGTGGAGAGGTTGAGATGCTGGTGCAGATTCAGGAACATCTCCTTGAAGAAGCACAGTCGCTTGCGCTCTGCCTCCTGACAGCCCTCAAACACTTGCTCCATGTCCTCCATGTAGCGGGGATTATAACGGTTCAGCTCTTCTAGCATCTTCTCATATTGATCCTTGCACTGTATCAACCCAGGAGGAAAGAGGGCTATAGTTATAAATGCTGCCTGGAAGTCAAACCTGCGACCCTCCCACTTCCCAATCACCCCTGACAAGTCCCTCCTTCCTTACCATTCCTCCTTCACAAAGGGATCATTTTGACTCCTACGGGCAGGAAAGCCACCTACTTTGGGTATCCAAATCTTCAGCTCTTCAGTGAGTAGATGCTGCATCAAATACTCTTTTATTCTTCTTTATGTATTTATTAGTGAGATCTTACCCAGTAACAAAGATATAGAGCCCTTGCTCAGTCTTAGGTGCTGATATCTCAATGTAACTCACTAAAAAACTTAGAACAAGACCTCACCTCCTGCATGCCTTTAGCAGGAGCACCATCACTAAGTGATAATACAACCAATGCTTTCTCCTTGAGAGCAGTATCCTTGTGACTCACGTCTATTCAATACACTCACCTTCTCAGCCTCCTGAGTACATTTCTCAACACGCTCCTGCAACTTGCGCAGCTGCTCCTGTGAGACAGAGGAGTCTGCCTTGGCATGATTTTCCCTTGTATGGGCTGTTTTCTCCTCCTTCCGGGCTGCATGATAGTTTTTTTTAGAAGCCTCCACCTGTAGGAGTGATGCAGAGAAAGTCATTATTCTGACCACAGAGAGAACACGTTAACATTTTGTTTCAGTCAGCAGCAATTGTTTCAGGACAAACCAAAAGAAATGCCAATTTGGTGTTTAGCCAATCATGCTCTAAAGGAAACAGGTACCACCAAATAATTTCTTTTATGCTAACCTGCCACGCAAGAGTACCAAATCTGTTACCAAAGCTTTTTTCCACAAAGTGAGCAAGCTATAAGACAAGACACCAATAAGATATCCCTCCCCAGGCATTCTCTGTGAGAACTACTAGCCTAGATGCAATCAGGCAGCCACCTGGACCACCCTCATCCCTTCTTCCCCATTCACACTTTGCTTACATCTTTCATTTTCTTCACCCAGGGCTTCTGGGCCTTCCGGAACCCATCCTCTGCATCCTTTGTCTCCTTGAAGCCCCCAATTATTTGCTTGTGGTAGGCCTCCTTTTGCCAGGCTTTGATCTTATCTGAATCTTCACCAGCCAGGTGGTTCCTGACAACTAAGTGAATCTCACTTAGTTTGTCTGCTGCTGTCAAAAAGGCATGCCAGGCCTTCTCCAGAGTACCATACTGTGGACCTGCAAGAACAAACACCAGAGGGGCACTTATACATCCTGCCCACAGACAATAAAACCTAAAACGTAACAGAAGAAATATTCCTTTCCTCCTATGTGCATCTCTTTGGGGTCATCTCCATAACACTACATCACAAGTCAGCATAGACATCAGCATCTAAACCAGCTGTCACAGGCATTTCTTTGAGTAGCCTTCACTGCCCTAGGCAGTGTCTGGCAAGGGAGAGTTTCTGTATGAAGTTTTCTTCACCAATCTAGTCTGAGCTTCAGTTTGTGAGCCCAATGCCACTGAAGCACAGTATTAGTAGTTATTCTTTGACTGGAGGAGAAGGATGGGTGACAGCTGAGCTATTCTTAAAATGGGAGACCTGCAGCTTGATTTAAGACTTGGACTGGCTAATGACTTACCAGACTAAACATTTTTTGTAACCAGAGTATCTAACAGCATTGAGAAGCATTCCTTCTCAAAGTGAATTAAAGGGTATGGTGCAAAACAGAAGAATGATAGTCAGAGAATTCACCTCCCTCCCTGCAGGTGGGAACCCTGCCCCACAAGAAAAAGTCCTCACCTCAGTAAGAGGGACCACTCCAGGAACAGAGTACAATTACTACATCCTATTTGCAGCCCAACTTGACAGATTTACCTTTCTCCACATTGGTCCTCCACTTTCGGGACCACTCTGTTAGCTGCTGGGCATAGTTCTTCTCTATTTTGGCTCGCTCTTGGAAGCAGGAGATTAAGTCATTGCAGAGGCGGTAGCCGTCATCCACCCGCTTCACTGTCCGCCTGTAGTTTCCAGCCTGAAATTTCACAAAACATTTATATTGTACTCATGTTCATACTCCTTCAGAACAGATACCAGCAGGCCAAGCACACACTGAAAGGCCCCTCTTGAAAGCAACAGCAGGGCTCAGACCTGCCTCTGGCACTCTGATCTCAGACAAGCATAGCAGTGGTAGCAGTAAGCAGAGATGCTCTGCTTACCTCTCACAGCTCAGATCAGTATCACCTGTACAAGAACCTCCCTGCATTTCTTCTCTTCTACTCCCTAAAAGCAGCATGTCATTCATAAAAATGAAACTCAAACCCTCAATTCTAAGGTGGAAGGTAAAAACATTCCAACATTACCTCCCTCACACCCCAGTTATCTTCCCTTACCTCCCAGAAACTGCCCTCGGGAGCTTCCCCACCAGCATCATCTTCTGATGACATCACACCCTTTTTCTTGCAGCAGAGAATTTTTGCAGATTTTAGTTAAGCTGAGGAGAAAAAAAAAAGTCTAATATAGCACTGGCTGAACCTCTGCAGAGGCCACAGTGCTCCATGACTTAGCTAGGTAAGTCTCAGTGTCCTGCAGGCAAGCACTGCCATCACTGCACCTCCAGCAGCAGGTGGCTGTATATGGCAGAAATGCCCAAGACCAAACCTGCCTGCCATCTCCCCCCCTGCAGAGGAATGGCCTCCTTGGCTGCCCAAAAGCATGACTGTAAAGAACACTGCAGAGGACTATCTTGCCAAACCTCAGCTGTACAGATCGCAGAGATACCAGTGAATCCAATACTTCTCAGCAGCAGTCACCTCTGTAGAGTTTCTTCTCTTCACCAAGGCTCACAGAAGGGTAGCAAAAGCTGCAGAAATTGAGGTAGCTAGAACTATCTGAAAGCAGTCTACCAGAAGAGATGGCTCCAGCTTCCCAGCGTGAGAATCAATATCACAGCTAACTGGAGATAACGATACTGGGCAGTCAGCAGGCAGGCATGTCTTGAATGGGGAGGAGCCCTACAAACTGCCATCAGCTGAGCTGGGCTCAAGCAGAGCTACTGAAATATGCTGAGGCAAATTCAGCCACATGGCACTGCAGCAGGCATGCCAGTTACCCAGCCATACCACTTCCTTGGAAATCTCTGTAGTGCTGGTACAGCCCACCACTGCACTAGGGTCAAAATCCAGGCACAGAGGTAGAAAGTGTTTTTGCCCATTCCCCTGTGCAAACTTGTGCTGCCATTCTGCTCCTGACAGGGTGTAACATCAAATACCTTGAGGAAAGCTTCTGGCATCTCTCAGGCAAGAGCAAAGAATAATGGAAAGAGACTGAAGCACTGACACTCACATATAAACCTGCTCCATTCTAGGCAAGCTTGGGTTAATCTAGCATAGATGTCCTTTGCTGCCACTTCTCCTCTTGCACATTCCTAGTTATAAAAAGCTTTCTTCACACCCCAGAGAGGTATCTGGTCATTCTGCCAGCCCACAGAGTACACAGCAGAGATGAAGAAAATCACATCAAGAGTCCACATCTCCAACATCTTGAAAATCCTTTTCAGTATGTCTTCTATACCATAAGCAGCATCATGAAGTGCCCCAATAAAGACTGCAGAAATTTCTTCTATTTCTTCTGGAAAGTCTGGCTCTGTTTGCAGTCTCATCCTACTGACAGTAGGAAGTACATTAATGCTGTTCTAGAAGGCTGAAGCGATGAATGCCAGTCACAGAAGCAAGTTGTTAAATGAGATGTGATGCTCAAATGCATGAACTTTGAAGCCTGAAGAACAACTTCACCCATGCCACCAGCTGCTCCCATCCTCCCTCTCCCCACAATCCCTCAGAAGTCTGTAAAGCTGTCTTACAGGTTTCCAGGGCATGCAACTGCACATCAGTCCCCAGTAGCTACGTACCTGAAAATGAGATGACAGGGGAGCAGCAGGAAGCTGGCAACTACGTCCTGAGCTCAAGCTCTGTAAAACAGACTGGAGAGGAGACAGATGGGCACAGTTAGACACCACTGCTTCACTATAGGGATGCTGCCTGTTCTGACACATCCCAATCCCAGCGTAGGCAAAGGATCCCCCTTCTGCCAGCTACTAGGAGGGGCACCTGCTGATATAGCAGCTGCAGCCACTGTGCCTCCTAAGATGCCACGTTCCAACACGTAGGAGAGATGCCAGATTGCTGTGTCACAAGATCTAGCCCCAGAGAAAGTAAAAATAGAAACACTGGGGCGGCGTGACAGCACTGTGCGGGAAAGGTAGCATCACAACAGCTGAGCAAAGGGAACTGCCCAAGGCAAGAAGGGCCTAAAATAAGCACACTCCCCAGGCATGATATGTGGGGCCTGATCCCCTCTCACCGTGTACTGCCAGGTTTAGTAAACCCACTGCCTCCATGTTTAGGCATGCAAACTTCAGGAGAAGGGAAGGTCAGATTTATACCTTCTTCATCTTTACTAAAGATGGTCTGGAGAGTTTTGTCTATGAAACAAAGGACTCTAACTTTACAATTGAAAACAAGCTTGCTTTCTCCTCATGGAGAGGCATCAATTAATTACAACCCATGAAGGCTGTATCACTTTCTCCATCCCTCCCTCCCACTCTCCCTCATCCCCACTTCTTTATCAGGAAGTGGTGAATCACAAACATGCCTTCCATCTCTTGTTTCCAGTTCAGGCTGACTACACAGTCATAAAATTCAGGGTTAAATGTGGAACACTGTGTCAGAGCATGCTTGTTTGTTTGATGGACAGTCATATGAATGGAGGAACCTGAATCCACTCTTTCTGCAATTTTCATGTTCAAACTGGAAATTAAAAAAAAAAAATCAAAGAAATTAGGAATGAATTAAAGATATGTAAGAAATTAATTTGTACACAGTTCCACGTTAAATGTGACCCATGCTCCTTTATTTTATTCGTTACAAATCCAAATAACTGAGTTTACTATGCCTGTGATTGGCAAGTTCTGAAACATAATAGTAGCTGTGCTGAATGAGACAGTGTTCTTTTTGCCCCACATCCTTCACAGACAGTGGCCAAAAGCAGGTACTTTCCCTCGCTCTGAGAACAGAGCAAGTATACATGATGCCTCCCTGCATACTTTCCAGGCCTCTAACCATTTGTTGACAAGAGCTTCCTGAGCTGGATGTGGCACCTATGAATTTAGAAACACTCGATGCATCTCTTCCACTAACTTCTCCGATCTCATAGGAGTTTTCAGTATCAACAATATCATGTAGCAAACCATCCCACTGCTTAAGGATCAACTTGGAACCACTACCACAGTAGCTAGGTGGCAGAACTAAAAAGAAAAAAGCAGTATGCTATTTCTATAGTCAGTCTCCATGTCTCAAGTGGCACTCAGTAGAATACACATTTTTTAAAAATGTTTGTGTAGACTTTATAGAAGCCCAGGGGAAAAAAAACAAAAAAAAGTCCCAAAAGATGTAAAAAGGTCAAAAAAAAAAAAAAGGGGGGACCCTTTTCTGCCAGGCTTTTTCTAGACTCTACATAGTTCATGAGCCCACGTCAGTCAGCAGATCAAATTGGATCTGCATGCATACATAGGCAAGGTACTCAGTGCACACAGAGGCCGAAGAACAGCTGCTGCTGTCACCCTCAGCCCAAGAAGAGCAAATAGATTGCCACTCCACCCCTCATGCCTCATTACTCCTGAAATGTATGTGTTGTGTGCTGCCAAGAGCCCCAAACCAGGGAAAATTTGAGTTTGCCAGGAAAAGCAAATAGAGTAGCATTACACATGCCAAAGCCTGAGGCTTGTTTTACAGCAAGGTATGGAGATGGCAGTGCTACCCTGTGCACAGCCCAGTGTAGCAGAAGCCACCGCATGATTCAGAAAGGTGGACTGAGCCTGCACAGGATGAGCAATAAAGCTAAAGTTACACGTGGATCAGCACCAAGATGCTCTGATGCCACTGCCACCTCTTCTGAGAAGAGGTGAACAACAAACTTGCACAGCCAGAGGAATGTTTCTTCTTCCCCTCCTGCTTTCTGTGCTCACATCTCACAGTTAAGAGGTTGGAGACTTCAGTGCAGCTCCTGCAAGACATGCTCTCTGAAGAAGCAGAAAGAGCAGCCACATCTCTAGTTGCTTCACACCTCTGCAGAATTACAGATGAGGGCATCACTGGCACTGCTACAAACAGCAATGTCACACAGACAAAACAGATGATATAAATAAGGTTTATGCAGAGCTATAATCTTCACTGCAAGCAGTGCTAAAAACAAAACCTCTCCTACTTCCCTAAAGATCTGCTTTCATTTATGAATAGCATAGTAAGTTATCCAAAAGCAGCTCTTTATCTTCAGCTGCAGGAAGAGAGAATGGCTCATGACTGATTCACTGGTGCTGAGCTCCACTGAGAGAAATGCCATTTGTCACAACAGAGCTGTTTCTACATTTAACCATGCTGATCTCACCCTACTCCAGTCAGTCACACATCCCAAACCATAATTCCCCACCCTCAGACCAAGGTGCCACGCTAAAACTCTCTGCTTTCAAATGCATACATCTAGGAAGGTACTACTTGTTTTTGTTTCAAGTTTACACAACACTAGTACAACAGGGTCTTGTTCCACAATTAAAGTGCCTGGACTGGATAGTAATTACTCTTCTCAACTTCAGAAACTTTTCCCTAAGGCAGGTAAACCACAAAAATCTTCTTCCCTCTAAACCACACTCCAGTATTTCCAGGCTGCAATGCCCAAGGCATCACTTCTATGCATGGCTTGACTGACTCC
Organism: Odontophorus gujanensis; assembly: GCA_013399175.1. Lineage (NCBI taxonomy): Eukaryota > Metazoa > Chordata > Aves > Galliformes > Odontophoridae > Odontophorus > Odontophorus gujanensis. Next base: position 93,996 of record VXAB01012425.1, read on the forward strand.
CTGTAAGCAACTGTTCTCTTAAGTTTGCCAAGAGGCAGCCTCTGGGCCCTACAAATGCTCAGAGGGCTGGTGCGTGCAGCCCTGCAGGAATTTGTCCACAGAAACAGAGCTTGTTCACTTGCCAGGCAAGGCCTTCTGCCTAACTTCTTCCCCCTTTCCTGAGTACAAGTTTAAGCACTGGATTCAGGCAGACATAGAAACAAGTCTGAATTATATTTATCTAGTAACCAGGGCTTTGGCAGAAGGAGAACTTTATTATGGACCAATTTCTATGTGTTGCTTAGCTTGGCTTTAACACCTAGTTTTCATTAGGAACAGGCTGCTAATAACTAAATTTCCACCTCAAGAAGACAATAACACCACAAAGCAGCAGAAACTGATGTATTTGCTTCCCGAAGAGTCACCTTTCCTGTACAGCAGGCAGTGGTAAAGGTTTCATTTTCACTCCAAGGCACTTCTAGTAGAGGTTGACAATAAACATTTCAATCTCAACAATCCAAATACATAAAAGTACTAACACCACTGCCTCTTTTACAGAGCAGCAGACACAAAAGCCCTTCATTTTCTGTTAACTGGTTTTCAGAAAGAAGCCAGGAGGGACCATGTGACTCCATCAGTGAAATAAACTGCATTGCTGCTGGTACAGCAGTGCTAGGAAGGTCCTGATGGAAAGAATGAAACAAGGCATGCGACAGCATTTCCTTTCCAGCCTCCCTATCCCTGCAAGTAGGCACCCAACTGTTACAGTCACTGATTTAGAGCTACCTCCAACAAGGTGCTCTCCAGTGCTAGGACACAGAACACTGATGTTTACAAGTGTATCCACCTCTCTGAAGAGGGTCCTGTTTGTCTTTACTGCTAGAGACCATCAAGTAACAGAGATTCTCCAAGAAGCTCGTGTACCTAAGATGATTTCTACCCAGAAAAACATCCCTTAGAGATACTTATCCTACTGCTGTGATCACACTCTTGGTAGGGTCACCTGACTGGGAAAGGGACAGCAAACCACCCCCTAGCCACTCCCTAAGGACTGACGCCTACCCGGGCTGCCTAATGCAGTTTTGAGAAAGACTTCAGATGATCTCTCCAGGCGGGGAGAGGTCAGAGAGCCATCAGGCAGAACAGTAACTGCATGCAAAGGTCACTTCAGCTATGTACAAGCCTGTAACAGAAGCCTGTCTCCAAGACAATGATTCTCTAGAGATTGCATGGCTGACCATTAGCAAAGTTCTCCATGGTTATATAGCAGTATTAAAATACAGACAAGATCCTCATCCATTTAAGAGAGAATGATTCCTTTAAGTCTGCATGATGCTTCACTGCACTCTCTGGTTTCACCTTCTTTATACTGGTTGCCTCCAAATTGAGGCCCAGCTAGTATCCTGCAAATAGATATTCCACTGTACCTTCTACCTTCCCCACATCTTTCTTTTTTTAAAAACTCTTTATTTTTTAATTTTTTACATGATCAGACAATATATTCATCAGCTTCTGTCTGTTCAGTTATCAGAGGCCAGTGCTATGGGACAGGCTTCTGCCAACACATCATTGCTGATCTAAAGGTTAAGATTCCTAACCAACATAGCTGTACCAGGCAGAAACTGCTTCACCAAGAAAAGTTTTGCTTTCTACTCCCATAGTAGGTAGGAAATCTCTAGTATTATAGAGACACAGATCTGTCCTGGTTATTAATATTATCTCATACTGTTAAAAGAGTGTGTTGGGCTATCCAGGTCTATGTTATTTTGTTCTTCCTGTGAGCAAGTTCACTTATAACCTCAAATATCTAGAGGTAATGCCACTGTCATCACCAGCCAGACCATGGGGTACCGTTCTCTAGCAGAGCAACAGGCCACAATTGTTTAGTACATTCACAATGGCTGGTGGAATAATCTTGACATGCATGCTGCAGCTATATATAACAGGCAGCTTCCAATAAGAGCAGAGGATAGTTCAATAAAGAGCTACCAGAAACAGTGCTACAGCAGCCTAATTTCTTAGCTTATTGAACAGCTTAGGAGCTGTCCCACACAATCAGTTCACCTGCTTCCCAGTTCACTGTCAGAGCAAGGTGTTAACCCATGTAGACACAGCAAGCCTCCGAGCTCAAATGTCCCACTCCACAAGCCTTTTCAGCTGCTTGCTTTCACACTGCCTACTTCTATCCTGTTGCAGTCTACAAATAAATGCCAAGCTTGCCAGAAAATTTGCGCATCAGCAACTCACTTTTGTTGCAATTCTTTTCTGCTTGACCATTGTAAAGAAACTATTTCTTCCTAAATCACTTAAACTCCAGTAAAAGCTATTTTATCTCTTCTTAACAGTCTCAATCTGCACTAAATATGAACAGTTTTTCCAGTATTTAATCTACTTTCACCTGGTCACGTTTTTTCTGCGCACTAGAAAAGATCAACAGTCCATCCTGTAAAACAACTGCCTGTAACTTAATGTATCTCTGATCTCAATAGCAAGCTAAGACAGTCCTCCCCATTTCCAGTTAGGCTTTAAGTACACATCTTTTTGTTCAGAATTTTATATGAACAGCAGTGATCCAAACCCCCATCCTCATCCAACCCAGAGTAAAGAATAGAGGAAATAATGGGGCAACTATGTTTTTTTTTTTTTCCTTTTTCTTTTCCCATCTAAACAAAACCATGGCTACTCCATGTCAACAGAACATTCTCCTCCTGTGATTGAGTCACCTTGTAACCCCAGAGTACAGATCAAGTTTACTTGAATGCATTAAGAAGTCTTAAGATAGCAGTTGTTTGCAATGAAGCAACCTTTAGAAAAGCCATAGGCCAGGTAGCTCTGCTCTGGTACTGAGCTTTCAGAGGTTCCTTGCTTCAGGACTGCATAGTCCTTTTGTTCACCTTTTGCCAACACAGCTAGGTTTACTTAATTTCTTCCTCATGGGAAAGTCAAAGTAACATAAAGATGCAACTGTAAGGCAAGAGTCACATATACAAGATGGGGGTAAGGCAGGCTGCAGTACCATATGAAGTGGCAAGACTATTGGCAGGCAGTTACGTAGGGTTACTTTACAGAGTTTTTTTGGGGGGAACAAGCATGTAAAAAGAAAGCATTGTTTGCTTTGTAGAGTAGAAAGAACATTTGTTTCCTTAGATTCCCTTCCAAGCATCTCCTGGTCCTAGAAGCTTATAGCAGATGTATCACTTCATAGTTAGTCCATTCCCAAAGATAACTATATCTTTGATGTATTTTCTAGAGATACGCAAACACAACTGAAAAAGGGCACCCATTAAGAACTGACCTACAGTGTGAATGTTTGTACTTCACATGTTCTCCCTGGAGATCGCTGTACTGCGCGTCTTGCTGCAACTTTTGTCTACTTTCATATTAACTGCACAGAATCCAGGGTTTGGTTTCAGTCTCTTCAGCCCTTTTCAAATACATTTTTGGATACCAAGCTGAAGAACAAGTCTATAAATATCTTTCATATTTCAGGTGTTACCAACAAAATACCAAGAGAATACAAAAGAATGCACTAGTCAGTGCAGAGAGCACATATTACAGAACAGATTGCAGATGCTGAGCATCACTGGAATGTCATTTGCTTCCACAGCCCTTAGCCACAGTACAATAGAATGGAATCATATACATTTCACTTTCTGATCCTCAGAACCCAAACTGACAGGTGAGGAAAGCACACCAGGAATGTTTAAAAAAATAAAAAGCATGAACAGAGCCATCCTCCCCTCATGGCTTCCAGAAGCAGTTCCTATCCCACAGCTCAAAAAGCTAGGTTTTTTTTTTTTGGTTGTCACTTGTGCTGGGGTAGAAGCCTGCAGGAGTCAACATCCAGATCTCACAGAGGTTCCAGGCAGCAGAGCGAGCAGTGCTGATATAAGAAAGGGCTGACTAAAAAAACACCAAGAAACAAAAAAAAAAAAGTATTCTCAATCATTCAAGAAGTGAAACATGCTCATCTTCTCCCAGTCCTCCATGAAAGCTTCCTGTCCTTGTCAAAGCCAGGCAACAAGCCCATTTCAGAGCTTCACTCAGCAGTGCTGCAACCCATACAGCACATGCAAGAGCAAAAGAGGCTTAGCTAAGCAGCAAGGACACTGAAGGAGAGAAGGAAGTTAAATCACAGAAAAATCACCTATAGGCAACTGAAAAAGTTGACCATGTCCCAACAGCCCAGGAGGCAAGCACCGTATCTTCTTGCACACAGAAGAGACACAGCTTGGCCACACTCATAGCATGGACAGAGCTGAAGAGTTACCGACAATTGTGTTATCTGCAGCAATTCTAACTCCCTTAGCCTGTAAAAACTTTCTGACAGGTCACGAACAACTCTACCACAGGAAAATATGAAATCCCCACAAGCCTAATGCCTCTGGTTCCAGGCTTCCAGTACTAGAAAGAACTCCCATGTGCCCCTTCCATATTCTACAATGGAAAATCTAGTGCTTGTCACCAAGCAAACTAATTCCAACTATCACAAAATTGAAAGGCTCTCCTCCATTGTGCCATTCTGACAGGAGCAACCACTGAGAGCTGAAATATGATTAGGATGCCAGTCACACATATTGCCTCACAGCAGTACCCAGCCTCAGCCCACATTTCAGCTTGAAGGAACGTGAAACTATTGTACCAATCACTGAAACAAAGCAGGACGATTACAGCAGAGGACACACCAGACTCTGCACTGACTTCACACTATCTGCTGGAAAAGTTTCCTCCTCCACAGCCAGAAAGTATTTGGATGTTAAACTACACTTAGCGATCACCATGCAACAAGGTAGCAGGTAAAAAATTGCCTCCCGAACAGCCTGTGAACTGCTTTAAGGATGCAGAGCTCTCCTGCTACTCTTTAAAGAGCTAAAGCCCAATTTCTCTGTGAAAAACTCCTGATGTACTAGTCAGTTTTCTCTCATCCTCTAAGGCTTTTTCTATTTAATCTCTCTAACACAGCTCCCTATTGCACAGCACCATCTACACCCATCATGCTAAATAAGTGATAAAATAGCTTGCCTGATCAGAAGGTCTGTTTTGGGAAGATAAGAGCCCCTCAAAGGGCTCAAACAGCTCTGCTATTGTTTAAGCATTTCCCCATGAACTCTCATGAGCAACCTAAATTCATATATTACTGATCAGCTGATGGAAAAAATAGAGGCAGTTTATTATTGCTCTCTAATCAAGAGCACAGTTTTTTCCACTCAGGCTGTAGGCAGATACTTTTAGCTTTTGAGGTCCCCAGTTCAATCCCTGGATGGCAGCCATCACATGAACCAAACAGTTCAACAACAGAATAGCATCCAGCCCTCGAGATTGCCAGAATAACACATATACAGTATGTGCCACCCTGAGGTACAATAAGAGCTTCTAATAGAAGCTCATCTTGCCCCCATGTCGTGCCCAATCTGCTCTCAGTTTTTGTAGTTATCTTCACTGAACAGCAGTCACATTAAAAATACACCTGATTGCGGCTTTGAAATTTTTCTAGATTTTTTTTTTGTAAGGTTGTGTTCATCCATGGAAAGATTAGAAGCTTCAACTAGTTCTCATGTAATCTACAACAACCCAGAATGACTAAGTGCATCAGTCACTGACCTGGGAAGAACTGTCAGGCCCTGAAGATTTTCAGGCTCTTACGACCTGGTTACGCACACAGTTTGCCAAGATCTGCAGCATTTCAGCGCAGCCACACACAACCCATATTTACTCAGTGAAGTCCAATAGTGGAGCTTCAGGCAGCAGTCGTACCTGACTGACACAGTGACACTACCACTTCTCACAACCTGAGAAGTGAGACAGTACTTACTGGAGCAAGTGCAAACAAGCCATAGAGGATCGAACACTTGAATAAGGAAAAAAACAAAAGACACAGAAAGAGCCAATAAACAATCCCATGCAGTGGGCATAGCTAAATAAGGCAGGAAGCATGTAGTCCAGCTCACAGCCATTCCGTTCCAAGCTGCAACTTAAAGTACCATCTAGTAAATTTTTTAAGAGACTTCTCACAAGGCACTATAATTAACAAAAAAACTCTGTCAACACCAGACTGCCTCGCAGAGTACAGCTTACACCTCAATGGAAAGGTGAATCCATCCCAAAAAAGGAATGTGCTGTTACGTAATGCGAGGGAGAAGCTCCATTTTGACTCCACCCAGAGAGCAGCTCACCTGGAGTGGGGAGTAAGCCGGACCCTGTCATTTTAGCCCACACAGTGCAGCACTACATTCTGCTCCCATTACACACCAAGAAACACTTCAGTTGTTGCAGGGCTCAGTGACTTCTCAGTGACATCTGAATTCCAGGGTGGAGTGGGAGGCTCTGCATTACAATCAACTACCGCAGTATCAGAAATACCTTCGTGCAAATGAGATTGGCAGTGGAGTTGAAAGGGAGAGGCTCTGCCCCATCGCAAAAGGCCAGGAGCACCCACTGGGCACAGAGCTTACAGCGTGGATGAAAAGGCCGGAGCACGTGCCCGAGGTGGTCAGCCAACCTCCTCCTCACCCCCCCCACCCGGGAAAGACGCAGGGCTCGAAGTAATGAGGCAAGCAAAGAACGCATAGTTGGCACAGAAAGTTGTGAAACTGGTTAAAGCATTCGGGCCGCGCTAACTTCACTTATTGATGGTCTTGCGGAGACGGCAGATCCCTCCTCCTGCCAGCAGCGACAAATCACTGACTGAGCGCTGGCTGTTCAGGCTCACTAATACCTCCGTGTTTATCAGCTTCCTCCTGCCCAGGGCGGGGAGGACACGGTAACCCCAGCGGTGTGCCACAGCCCGGCACCCTCCGTGACACCGAGACCGCCGTCTCCCGTCGGGCGAGAAGGAAAAGGAGAGCAGGGCCGGGGCTGCCCCGCTGCTCACGGCAGGGGGACGGCCTGAGCCCCCCCCACCCCGCGCCTGGGCCGCCACGGGGCCCCTTCCCCCAGGAAAGCCGCACTGCCCTGCAGCCACGGCGCGGCCGGAGCCCGCGGCTCCAGTTTCAGAGTGGGAAGCGGCCCGCCGCGGAGCCGACACAAAGGGGCCCCTGTCCCCACCGCAGAGCGGAGGCGTCGGCTCCGGAGAGAGGCGGG
>VXAB01012425.1:101759-130370 GCA_013399175.1 Odontophorus gujanensis
CGTGAGGGGGTGGGAGGCGGCTCTGCGTGGAGGCCGGAGGTTCCCCGAGCCCCTATCCCGCTCGGAGTGCCCGTCCCTGGACTCTCCTGGAGGTGGGCAGCAGCTTCAGCACGGTCGCCCTTCTCTCAGCCCGCTCCCGCAGAGCTGACGGTCTGTTTGCTCTCTCCTTTGGAAACCTTTCCCTAAGTAACCCAGACTCATCTTTCAGCGTGCTGCTCGAAGCCAGCTTTTTCGCAGTACCGGGGGCTGCGGGCCAGAGTTTCCATCCCTAGCGCCAGGCCTGGGTGGGGTTTGCCATGACGCTGGGGCAGAGCTCACAGCGGAGCAGCGGGGCCTCGCTGACCCCTCACTGCTTCCAGAAGTCCTCGGACCCGGCTCCAAGGACCAGCTGTGCGTTCAATCAGCAGAGCAAAGAAAGACAGAGAGGAAAAAGAATGCTTTAAGCCTGCACTCTTGCTTCTATGGAGTGGTTCTGGGATGTTTTCTCTCTTCGTGATTCCCCCTGGGTTCATAGGAGTCAGAAAAGTACCTGTAGTGGCGCCCATCAGGTACAATGAGTGCCTGTCAGAAAGGGGATTTTAGAGGCTGTGCCAGGGCCAATCCTCAGCTCACTTTAAGCTGTGTGGAAGATGGGGACCTGTGATGTGCCACTGGGTGCAGAGCAACAGCAAGCTTCCCTTCCCAGTAGGACAGGAGAGGCTTACCTGCTCCTTTAAGTTAATCAGTGTTAAGGTATAAGTTCTCTATTTGACTTAAAAAAAAAAAAAAAAAAGTATATATATTAATTTATTTGGCATAGTTATACCCTAATTCAAGTGTGAAATATAAACACCGCTATAAAATTTATCTATGTTAATTGGGTATGGAAAAACAAAAAATCTGTCACTGGTTAATACTGCAGCCTTTGTCCTGCTTTATGTTATACTAGTTGTGGTACCAATACCTTATGCACTGAGCATCTGAGATGACACTTTCCACTTGGGGTCTGCCTGCCCCCAGCACTAAGTGGCAATGGTGCTATGTAACACTGCTGCTTTACTCCTTTCCCTCCTTCCCTCTAAGGCTGGAATAGTCTGTGGCTATTACAATAGCAATACTTCTTTTTCATGGTCCAGGATAGCTTAGTAAATCTCATAGGCTAGAAAGAGGCCAGAGAGCGTGATGCTCACTTATTCTCATTTCTCTCTTTGGGATTGTATTTTTCCCTGTTGTTTGTTTGTTAGCAAAACGTAGGCTTGCCTGAGGCCTAACTCAAGTTGCTGTAATGGTACTCTTTACATCAGCAGTCAGACTAAAGTAGCCAACAGTGTTCATGCTTTGGAAAAAGGTCCTGGCAACAAGGAGGCAAAATACTATCCAGTATTAACAAATACCACAGAGATGACAGTCTTAGTCACAATATAGTTTTACCAGAGCTGGCAACAGGATGTCTTCATTCTGTGACACAGATTTGAGGTCTTTAACACTGCATGTTGGACAGAAGGCATTGTGAAAACAAGCCTCATGTCATGCCCATGAGCAATTACGCTCCTCTGACTTGGTTGCATACGGGAGTTTGAAGAGTGTGAGCCTATACAGATGTGAGAATGTTCTTTTAGAATTACTCCTTCCCTGGCCATCTTGGAGTCCCACGCCTACTCAGTGCTGGCATGCTGATACCAACTGGTGGCACCCTGGGCTGGTGGCATGTCTGTTTATACAGGCTGATAGTGATAGGATGAGGGGAGATGGTTTTAAATGAAGTCAGGGGAAATTTAGGTTAGATGTTAGGAGGAAGTTTTCACTCTGAGGGTGGTAATGCACTGGAACAGGTTGCCCAGAGAGGTTGTGGATGCCCCATCCCTGGAGGCATTCAAGGCAAGGCTGGATGTGGCTCTGGGCAGCCTGCTCTAGTGGTTGGCAGCCCTGCCCATGGCAGGGGGGTTGAAACTCAATGATCTTTGAGGTCCTTTTCAACCCAGGCCATTCTATGTATTCAGGGCATGATTTGTGATCTGCTATTCTTGTCTTTAGTGAATAATGATTGCAAAAATAATCTGATGACTCTACAGAGAAAGCAAGCTCAGTGTTAGTAACTGATAGAAAATGCTAACCATGGCAGCTCGATGAGGAAACCTGGGGGCTGCTGTGCATGTTCTCTGCGTGGATGAATGGAGCAGGATGGGAAATGCACACCTCTGCTCAGATGAGCAGTGTCACAGCATCACAGCTTGCTTTGGGATTAATGGATAATCACAGAAAGCAATGTGAGGATTTCAGTGTACGTGAAGGTTGGTATTGGGGCTCCTGGCTTTCAGCTTCTGGCGCAGAAATGTGCCCCTTGTCAAGTATAGGAAAAACAAAAAGTTGTTAAGGTTTATGGCATTTACTTGATGATTTCTGATGAACTCCCCAGATCCTGGCCCCAGTGTCGAGGCCCTGCGCAGACCTGTGGCAGTGCTGCTGACAGCCGTCAGGACAAGGACATTTTTCTGCACCCATGTCCTTTGCTGTAAACGAGGCCGTAGTGGCGCCCGAGGAAAGCGGGTAAGGACGACTATCGATGACTGCTATTGCTACTTTTTGGTAATGGGCGTAGCTCTCAGATGAGCGCCGTGTGTTGCAGAAGCGCCGTGCAGGACCGGACGACGTCGGTCAGGCTGGTGTATGCGCTCCGAAGCCGACTGTGTCGGTGGTAACGGTGGGTTTCTGTAGGTCGTTCTGATAGTCGCGGGGTGCCAGCTCTGCGGTTCAGCAGAGCAGCCCGGAGATCGGGTCTCCGTGGCGGTCAGCGAGCCCTGCAAAGCGCAGAGAAGGGGCGCGGGGCTGGACCGGCCTCTCCGCTATGGCGGCCGCTGCCCCCCCGCTCCCCGCCCCGGTTATGAAACCTCGGGGGAGGGGCCGCCCGCCGTCGGCGGCGGCACCGGGGAGCGGAGGCCGGGGGAGCGCAGGTGAGAGCGGGGCGGCCCTTCCCGCCGGGCTCGGGGAGGCACGGCGGTGCGGGGAGGGGAACTTGACGCTGTGTTGACTCGCGACTCGAAGTGCGGTACGCCGGCGGGGGGATGGTGCTGCCCATCGGCCTCGGGGAGGAGAGCCGGGCAGGCCCCGCCGCGCTTTGCGGCCCCGGGGCGAGGAGCTGCAGCCCGCGAGCGCGTCCAGGGCTCAGAGCAGGGGCCCGACCCGCGTATCGGGCGGTGATCGGGAGCGAAAGCGGCCGTTGGGTAGGAAGTGCCGTCTGAACGCGTGGTGGGAAATCAGTCAGCCCTGACCGGATTTGTAACAGCTCAGATGTTTTAGCAGAATCTGAAGGGCTTGCTGTGAGCCACCAGAGAAACAGTTGGGCACTATGTGGTTGCACAGATGTAATTTATGCAGATCTGTGGGTTTTAGGCTAAAACGTTCTGTAGAAGCACATCTGTCAAAACATACTCCAGTGTTTTAGGATGCATTCGTTTTTGTACGGGAACAAAGAAGAGTTTATTGAACCTGTTTCTTTCTCCAGCAGAGTGCAACAAAAAGCTACTGTCAGCCCTATACAATCACTGCCTCCAGGCTGCTGTGCTGTGCTTCACTCCACTTTTACTCTTGTCTTCTGTGTATGGCAGTTTTACCTTCCGTGCTTTGTTTGCTTTTAGTGGTCAGACAGAATGGCTCCAGTGAACCAACCCAAGGACAAGAAGCTTGAAAAGGCACATGAGCATCAGTCAGAAGACACAAAATCAGCTGGGAAAAGGAAACTGGACTACGAAGGACTAGAGAATGAGCCACTAGCAAAGAAATTGTTTGTGAGGAAAGCATCCAAAGCCCAAGAGAATATCGGTAACATTTCCTCAGGTCCTTACTCCCAGCCAAATTTAGCCTAAATCACAGGCATTAACTAGCTGAAGAGAGAGGATGCCAGGAAGCATGCTCAGACATGAGTTTTCAGATAGGACTGTATATTGGAGGGAAAACATGGACTGCACTGGAGTAGTACAACCTCCAGTGATCTGTCTAGTTGCACTGTGTCTGTGTACATGAGTCTCGCTTTTGAGACTGCCCCTTGGTAGAAGCCTGCTCACTGTTAATGCTGTCACTGCCCGCTGGAGAGTGGTTAAGTTCCATGGAATTCCTGAATTAGCAGACATCTGCTTTACTGTAGGACAGACCAACCTTGGTCATATATTGTTCTTTCTCCCATGCAGTCCTTAAAGCAAGGTTGGTGTCCTACAGCATGAAGTCTAAACTGGTATTTCCACCTAATCTTTGCATATTCTAACTTTTTCTAATGTAAGAAGGTATACTAAGTGCTTTCTACCTCAGATTGTACTGGGCAGAATTTCCACTGATCACTTCTCATGTTCATTTTTTGCTCTGGTTTGTACCTTAAAAATGTCTTAAACTTTTTATTATAAGAGAGAGAGATGATTAGGTTTGAGGATGGTAGGAAAATCTTTGCAGTAACAAAAAAGTTGTTCAGACTTCAGTTACTGTAAGGACCGTTTTAATCTTTCCACAGATACGACATTTAATTCTGTGTTTTGTTTAGGAGATTGCTAGAGGTAGTGCCTTGTGTGGGGATATTGTATGCACCCTGTATAGTTTCTAAGGATCCAGAAATCACTGAAGTGGTTTTCAGTTTTCCGATACAGGAATTCTGCCAGTTTGTACTTTTCTGTTTTCTGGAGTATAACTCCAAACTTGAAGTGGTTGGCAGTGTGAACAGCAGACACTGGAGGCAAATTACTCCATTTGAAAAGATTCTGTATATAATTGTGGATAGTTGAAGCATCTTCTGTAGTTAACCTAGATATGTGGTTTTCAATTATAACTTCATAGTCTAATTTTCACATTTAGTGTGCATCTGCTCTTCCAATAAGATTTGGAGGTGGTTGGATATGGCTAGTACTTTGGGAAAATGAGAACAATCATATTTTTCCATTTAGACTTGTCTTAAAGAGACAAAGAGCTTTGCATTTCAGCTTCTCCATTTTGTATCCGTGTTTTGACTTTTATGTATGTTGGAAAAAATGTGCTTTTCTCCTTTTTTAGGAGAGGTCTGGTTTCTTGCAATTGAAATCTGTTTAAAAGTGTTTCTTACAGCAGATGCTAAACAGGCCTACAGTCCATTCTTAATAACTTATCCTTTGAAACAAAACTGAATCTGAGAAAAAAATATCTCCCCTTCTGTCACCTTTGAAGAAGGAACTGTGAGTGTTAGTTCTTCTGTGGAGAAAAAGAAAGGGTTTAGAATATCAATCCTTCTATTCCCATTTCAGCAGGTGTGTGACAAGTGTTGGCTCCATGTTGGCATGTGATTGTAGAGATTTACTCTTGCACCTCTGCATTTCTTAGCTCTGGAGTTGTGTTAAAGAAAGATCTTGTTCAGGTTTTAGGTGCAGAGAATGATACCTGTGGTGTTGATCTTCTGTTTCTGCATTAGTATCTGTAAGTTAAAGTAGCTTTTTTGTTCCTTAGGAAGAGCATCTTTCCCATTTGACACATAGACCTGCTGGAGTGTTACAGACTATTTCCATGGGGTTGATTAGATCACAGACACGGGACTGGACAAATCTTGTTTTTGTGTAAAGGTCCCTGAAGATGAAACTTTGGAACATGGACAAAATGTAGAAGCATGCTGTGCTCTCAGCAAAAACCACCCTGAACAGAAAGGTTTTCACGCAATGTGGCGTCAGCAAGTCTATTATCAAAAACAAAACTCACAGTGCTCTAGACAGACTGTACGAGCTACAGCACAAGCAGATAGAAAATTCTAATTCACAAGCAGGCATTTCAGGAACTGCATGGGATGTCATGTTGCTATGCTTTGGGAGTTTTCAGGTGTAACCTTTCTGACTGATCTTCCACTGTACACAGAGGCTCACTCCCTTCCACCCTGTATTTCCAGGTTGTTGGAGCTTTGGATAGATTTATTATATTCTGAGTATGAACCGTTCAGGTTCTATACTGTCCCAGAGATGTACCACATGAAACGTTGCTTTCATCCTTTTGTTGTCTTTCTAGTAAATCTTTGAGGAGGAAAAGGAAGTTCTAATGTGCAGAGGCACACTCACAGCTCTGGCAGCCTATGGGAAGCACTGGACTCCATAGGCTGCAGAGTCTGCTTGCAACTTAGACATGTAAGAATGGCTTTGAGTCTTTTCTCTTGTGACTGAAGCTTGTCATGAATTTAACAAAAAATACACATGTTTTTCCATGTTTAGTGGATGAACATGATGGGCACTGGGCACTGGCTTTCAGTAACTTTTACTCATTTTCCTCTCTGTCAGGTTGGTATAGAGGTGGGACTGTGATGAGAAACACCAGAGCCCTTTTCCATCAGCCGAAGTGGCAGTACAGCATTGTTCATTATGTCTACCAGAACATGCTGGGAGGCTCCATCCGGGCACAGCTCAGGCAGGTGAGGAGTTCCTCTTTCATGACATGTTAAACATCTCATCTCTGTACAAAAATAAATACATAAAAAAATAAATAAAATCTTAAACACAAGCAGGGAGACTTTAAAGAGGCTTCATGTTCACATACACAGTTTGGCTCCAGATCTGGCATACCCTTGTGTTTCTTAGTCCTGTAAAATGCCAGTACTAAGATGTCTTTCCGTTTCAGTTGAGATGGCCTTGTTGCAGCATTTTGTTTTTTGTTCATTCTGTACTTCCTTGACTCATATTTAAACTTACTCTGCCATTTACACTATTACACGGTGCTATCTGTGTGCACTGACGCAACTGTTTTGTCACTACTATTTTTGCATCTGCTCTCTACTTTGCTAATCATATATAATTTAATGTTGATTTCTCTTATTCAGAGACAAATTTCATCACGCCTATAATCTTTTCCTAATTTTCAGTATTTCTCCTTTCATTTGGAAGTTAACTTTTTCTGTAATATCCACAGTGGGACACACCTAGGCTAGCTTTATCTTTCAGATGATTTGTCTTAAGTATTGAAATGATAAAGAAATCACCAGCATCATCCAAGCAGTACCTATTCCTCAGCTGAATAATAATACAGTTGTGTGTTGTGGTTTTTCATTCTGTTTTGCTCTTGTTCGCTCTTAGTGCTCTTTTGCTGTATTATTGAGCTACAAGCAGTTTGGATGGAAGGTTATATTATTGTATCTCTAGGTGATTTTAGGATGCTCAGTGCAGGCATCGGTTCCTTTTTCTGGTGGGTGGCATGTTCTCCTCCATTGTGTCAGCTCCCACTATCAATACAAGCTGGGGCACAAAAGGATACAGCACAGCCCTGCTGAAAAGGATTTGGGGTACTGGTGGATGGCAAGCCAGGTGTGAGCCTGCAGTGTACCCTTGCAGCCCAGAAAACCAACTGTATCCTGGTTTGCATCAACATAAGTGTGGTCAACAGAGGGAGGGAGGTGATCCTGCCCCTCNGCAGGCATCGGTTCCTTTTTCTGGTGGGTGGCATGTTCTCCTCCATTGTGTCAGCTCCCACTATCAATACAAGCTGGGGCACAAAAGGATACAGCACAGCCCTGCTGAAAAGGATTTGGGGTACTGGTGGATGGCAAGCCAGGTGTGAGCCTGCAGTGTGCCCTTGCAGCCCAGAAAACCAACTGTGTCCTGGTTTGCATCAACATAAGTGTGGTCAACAGAGGGAGGGAGGTGATCCTGCCCCTCTGCTCTGTGTTGATGAGACCTTACCTGGAGTACTGCATCCACATGTGGAGACCCCAGCTCAGGAGATATGTGGAGCTGTCAAAACACAACCAGAAGAGGGCTGCAAAAATGATCCAAGGGATGGACCACCTTCCCTGTGTGGACAGGCTGAGAGAGCTGGGGCTGTTCAGCATGAAGAAGAGAAGGCTGTGCGGAGGTCTGAGAGCAGCCTTTCAGTGTCTGAAGGGGCACTGTAAGAAAGAAGGGACAGTCNGCCTATGGGAAGCACTGGACTCCATAGGCTGCAGAGTCTGCTTGCAACTTAGACATGTAAGAATGGCTTTGAGTCTTTTCTCTTGTGACTGAAGCTTGTCATGAATTTAACAAAAAATACACATGTTTTTCCATGTTTAGTGGATGAACATGATGGGCACTGGGCACTGGCTTTCAGTAACTTTTACTCATTTTCCTCTCTGTCAGGTTGGTATAGAGGTGGGACTGTGATGAGAAACACCAGAGCCCTTTTCCATCAGCCGAAGTGGCAGTACAGCATTGTTCATTATGTCTACCAGAACATGCTGGGAGGCTCCATCCGGGCACAGCTCAGGCAGGTGAGGAGTTCCTCTTTCATGACATGTTAAACATCTCATCTCTGTACAAAAATAAATACATAAAAAAATAAATAAAATCTTAAACACAAGCAGGGAGACTTTAAAGAGGCTTCATGTTCACATACACAGTTTGGCTCCAGATCTGGCATACCCTTGTGTTTCTTAGTCCTGTAAAATGCCAGTACTAAGATGTCTTTCCGTTTCAGTTGAGATGGCCTTGTTGCAGCATTTTGTTTTTTGTTCATTCTGTACTTCCTTGACTCATATTTAAACTTACTCTGCCATTTACACTATTACACGGTGCTATCTGTGTGCACTGACGCAACTGTTTTGTCACTACTATTTTTGCATCTGCTCTCTACTTTGCTAATCATATATAATTTAATGTTGATTTCTCTTATTCAGAGACAAATTTCATCACGCCTATAATCTTTTCCTAATTTTCAGTATTTCTCCTTTCATTTGGAAGTTAACTTTTTCTGTAATATCCACAGTGGGACACACCTAGACTAGCTTTATCTTTCAGATGATTTGTCTTAAGTATTGAAATGATAAAGAAATCACCAGCATCATCCAAGCAGTACCTATTCCTCAGCTGAATAATAATACAGTTGTGTGTTGTGGTTTTTCATTCTGTTTTGCTCTTGTTCGCTCTTAGTGCTCTTTTGCTGTATTATTGAGCTACAAGCAGTTTGGATGGAAGGTTATATTATTGTATCTCTAGGTGATTTTAGGATGCTCAGTGCAGGCATCGGTTCCTTTTTCTGGTGGGTGGCATGTTCTCCTCCATTGTGTCAGCTCCCACTATCAATACAAGCTGGGGCACAAAAGGATACAGCACAGCCCTGCTGAAAAGGATTTGGGGTACTGGTGGATGGCAAGCCAGGTGTGAGCCTGCAGTGTACCCTTGCAGCCCAGAAAACCAACTGTATCCTGGTTTGCATCAACATAAGTGTGGTCAACAGAGGGAGGGAGGTGATCCTGCCCCTCTGCTCTGTGTTGATGAGACCTTACCTGGAGTACTGCATCCACATGTGGAGACCCCAGCTCAGGAGATATGTGGAGCTGTCAAAACACAACCAGAAGAGGGCTGCAAAAATGATCCAAGGGATGGACCACCTTCCCTGTGTGGACAGGCTGAGAGAGCTGGGGCTGTTCAGCATGAAGAAGAGAAGGCTGTGCGGAGGTCTGAGAGCAGCCTTTCAGTGTCTGAAGGGGCACTGTAAGAAAGAAGGGACAGTCCCTTTCGTAGGGTTGTTGTGATAGTACAAGGGAAAATGGTTTCAAACTAAAAAGGGGAGGTTAAGATTGGATATAAAGGAGAAGTTCTTTCAGTAATGTTGGTAAGGGACTGAAGCGGATTGCCTGGGGAGGTGGTGGATACCCTGTCCCTCAAGTCATTCAAGATCAGGCTGGATGGGGCTCTGAGCACCCTGATATAGCTGTAGGTTCATAGCAGGGGAATTGGACTAAATGGCCTTTTAGTGTCCCTTCCAACTCAAATGATTCAGTGATTCTCCCTTGTTTAATACTAGTTACCTTACTGTTTTAACTCAACCTAAGATGCTTAGCACCCTGCATTTAAAGTGTGGTATCTCTCGCATTATAGTTTTCTGAGTGCTATAGCTGATGAGGTTTGTGTGGTCTCAGGCTGTTTGCCTGGGGAATAACACGTTCTCTTAATTGCACAGAGAGGTTTAGCGTTTTGTGTGAAAGTACTAACCTGGTGGTGATTAGGAATTGTTCGCGCTCTGCATTCAGAGATATTCAGGGATCCCTACAAGAGTTATAATTCTCTCTTATCGTTGTAACAGTGCCTACAGCTGCCCTTTCTGCGTTCCCTGACCTCATACCGCCTTTTTCGAACCGCAAGTCCCTTTGACAGGAGAGTGACCTGCCTGGAGTGGCATCCTACACACCCCAGTACTGTAGCTGTTGGTTCCAAAGGTGGAGACATCATTCTTTGGGACTATGAAGTACTGACTAAAACCTGCTTCATAAAAGGGGTAAGTCTCTAGGTGTATAGAATGGGTAGGAGTGGAAAACTGAAGCATGACCAAATGGCTCATGCTGTGAGATATGCATAGAGGTCTTGGGCTGCAGAGTAGCCCAAAACTGCTGTGGAGATTGAGGAGTAGTATAAGGATTGAAATGTACAAACAAGTCATTCCTTAGTTCCAGATTGTTCTAGTGCTGAGGAGAACAGAGGTGTATTGATTAAATTCATAATGGAACAGTACTTGGTGTGTTTTCAGTGAGAAAATAATTCAGCGATTGGCAAAATAATAATTCTTAAGGGATGCCAGAAACTAGTAGGCAGAGTGAGTCTGTCATAGGTCTTGATCTTTCTCTGAGTACCTTTTATTCTGTGTCAGATGAAGAAAAAACATCTTTGAGTGGAGAGAAATGAAGTCACTTCACCTGAACTGAAAAGCTAAGCTAGAATGAGTGGTTTATATAGCTGGCATGCCCATTGTTACTTTATTCAGTCATTGTCATTCCTACAGGGACCTGAAGAGACCCTTAACTTCTGTCCCTTTCTAAATTGACATAGGTATATGCTGGGAGGAGGTCTATCCTCCAAGAATTCCAGAGTCATCTTTCTCTTCTTATTAATTCTGTGGTACCAGCCAGCCAAGGAATACATTGCTTGGGGATTGGAGGAGTTGCAGTTTTATTCTGTGGAAGGGTGGCTGCCCAGACAGCTGCCACGTGGGAAGGCATGGTTGTCTTTGCCTCCTGGAGTGCTGTAATGTGTTTCACTGTTGCTGTTAAGAACATAGCAGTGAATGCAGATTTAGAGAATGCCTTTTTCCTCCTTCCCCATCACTCAGTGGATTTTTCTCTTGTTCATCCCCTTCCTTGTAGATGGGAGCTGGAGGGGCCATCACAGGAATGAAGTTTAACCCTTTTAACCCTAGTCAGCTGTACACTTCATCAGTTGCCGGCAGTACCACCCTGCAGGATTTTAATGGCAATACTTCCCGGGTCTTCACCATCACCGAGAACTGGGAGTAAGAAATACAGCAATGTTTTGGGCTTCTGTGTCCTGCTGGCAGGAGCACTATAAAGAAAGAGAGAGAAAGGGAGATGCTTGACTCTAATATTTGGGAGCTGGGCTGCTTCTTCTCCATATACATCTCCTGTATCCTCTAAACTTCAGTGATGTTCTCTGTGTTCCAGAAAGACTCAGTTTCTTTATTTTTCTCTGAAGTGGGGTGGTGGGTAGGAGAGAGCTTTTCTTCGTTAAGGGGAGGGCTGTAGATGCTTGCTTGCTTACTACCTGTTACACAAGGGAATGTGGGGTGTGCCGTTGGGTTTCTTCAGTGGTAAGTTCCACAACTCTGCTCTGGAGACCTTCTAATCTCTTGACTTGGTAACAGTGCTGCTCACTGCCAGGTGGATTTTATGGAGCAGTCTGGTTCTCCCAGTACTTTTCTGTAAGCACCGCTGACTTTAACTGGTGCATGTCATAAGGATCCTTCTGATTCATTCCACTTAACTTTTGATGCTTATATAAAATGCCAGAATTAAGAGTCGATGGAATGAGGAGATGAATCTCTAGAGGCAGTTCTGTCTGTCTGTGCTTAGACTCACCCGCTCTGTCTATTCTGTGGACTCATGAAGAAGCCTGAGCTCTTCAGTTAGTTAATTGTGTTCAGTGTTGAAAGTTAAGTGAGGAGAAATTGGATTAGCCTCCTCTTTACATTTCTCCACATAACTGTTTCTGGTAGCAGCTTTCATGGTTGTTTTCCAAACTGGCTGTTACAGCTGCAGTCTTGTCTTAAGGCAGAAGGTGGCCCTTAGTGGTGCTGAGATGGGTAGCTAGGTGAACAAGGTGGCATAGTCCTTGCTCCAGACAAGATCCTGGGACAGGATCTTGTATCCCAGTGGAGTGCCCATCATAGTAATGCCTAGATACTCCATCCTTCTTCCGCTGCTGTGAGGGCAGATAAACTGTGCCTTTCTTGTTTTCACTGGCCTCTTAACAGCTAATATTTACAGTGCATCTTTATTAAATAGCTGCTCTATGAGCAGCAGTGACACTTGAGTACCAGAGTCTGGGGACTCCCAGTCAGCATCCTTGTTTTCTGTAAGGTTTCCATGTTTCCTTAGAAGACAGACTGGGAGTAAACAGCTCTGGCATAAGATTTTTGTGCCTTGTAGTTAACAGTAGGATTTCTTCTGGCACTGCTCTTGTTCTTCTGAGGATACCTTGAGTTAGAGCAGATAAAGTACTGGAAGTAGTCTGCAGTTAACTGGTAAATGAAGACTCTGTAAGAACGTTTAGTGCAGGGTTGTCATGAGATTTTATGTGGTTTCTGCTTGGAATAGTGTTGTATTTTTCTTACTATCTCCTAAGCTGGTCTGGGTGAGGTGGTTCACTGCACATTTGTTCACCCAGTTCAGAGGAAGCGGTACTGTTAATGAGGTTTGCAGCCCAAAGTGATGGGGCTGAACCTACAGGCACAGAATGTGTGTGCTTAGGTTGGAAACAGATCAGAAAGTTCTTGTGGGTATCCCTTGTCATAAAGCTGTACATCGTACCTAGAGAATCTTGCAGTGTGTTCCAGGAGATCAATTGCATTTTTCCACTCTAACCTTGATACCTTTTGGCTTTGTGTGTATTCCAGAAAGGGCCAGGAGATTCTCTTGGAGACATGAAGTTCAGTCCTTACGAGGCAGTGAAGCTTTATGTGGCATCAGGGGATGGCACCCTAAGTCTGCAGGACCTTGAGGGCAGAGCGGTGCAGGTGATATCCCGTGCCCCGGACTGTGGCCATGAGAACCATAATGTTTGGTGAGAAGGGAGCAGAGCAAGGTTGAATCTCTGCTCTGTAATCCTGTGTTAAAGCTGTGGCTCTGGTCATGGTAGTGTGTACTTCTTTGCAAGTTTTAGGAGATTGTTGATATGAAATGGTCCAGTGAGGAAGCTCACAGGTAGGCTCCTGGGTCCCTCTCCAGCATTGCAGGGTGGCTGTCAAGCAAGGCAGCCACAGAGCATTTGTCTTTTGCAGTAGCTTAGTACACTGCATTCATCTTCTAGTATTGCTTTCTGGTGACACCATCTCCCTTCTTGTAGATACTGTCAGTGCTTCACTCTGTAATGTATGAGGTGAGAAGAGCAGTAACTTTCTTCTCTTCATTCAGTGTTTTGTGTTTTTTGTGCGCAGCAACTCAGGCAGGATAGGAATTCCAAACAATGTTCCTGCAGAATCTGAATTTCATCTTACTGTGTTTACCCTGTGAAGAGTTCAGGCTCACCATGCTGATCTCTTCCATCTTGAATTCAAGAATAATTTAGCTCTGCAAGCAAAGCTTTCCCAACAAGTTCCCTAAGGAACACAGCGTTACTCTCGCTGGGCCTACCCTCCCAGCAGAGCTGTGGTTAAGAACTACATATTTTGTCAGATAAACCTCTATTCATATTTGTTTCCAGGAGGATGAAGTTGAGATAGAAAATTCCATTTCTAAACTAGTCTTCTGGAACTCTTTTCTTTCCTGTTACTTCCCTGTTTTGTGGAAAACCTTATTTTAAGGCCATTTCTAGATGTTTGCCAGTGTCACTTGGGTGTGTCCATGTGAAGTTTCCGAGTGGCTTTTCAGTCTCTTTCATATTCCACTGTCCCAACATGCCACACTCCATCTATTGAGCACTTCATAGATGCCGTAGGAATTACTTCACATTGTCACCAAAAGCAAGCATTGCTGATAAGTCGCCCCCTTTCCTGCTCTTCAGGGCCATACCATCAGATCAGAGAGAAGATGACAGTTGTAAGCTGTTGCATTCTCCTTTGTTGGAGACAGGGATAAGGTGTGAACTAGAGCTCCACTGCCTTCATCTGCCTGTGGGAGGTAATGCTGATTTTTGTCTCTTTCCCTCCAGCTGCTGGTACTGCAGTGTTGATGTTTCTGCAAGCTGCCGTGCTGTGGTGACAGGTGATAATTTGGGCAACGTGGTCCTGCTCAGCACTTCCGGTGAAGAGGTTAGTATGGCTCCACAGTGTCTTGATGGGGGGAGTCTTCATGGCTCGTGTACTTTCCTACGCTACAGGGGTCTGGGAAGGAAGCGTCTTGCAGCTCAGAAGATGAGTCTGCCATTGTTTGGGTGGTGAGATTTTCTCTGCTTCTGCCAGCTGCACTGGCGAACACAATAGTAACAATTCTGACAGTGTGTGATGTGCTTCCTTGTGTACCCTTCCTCAAGGGTCTTTGATGCTGGGCAGACTAATTACAGGGCAACCTGTAATAAATACATAAACACCCTCTGCCAACAGCCTTCACACTTTCAAAAACGTAGTGGGAGTCATTTGGTAGATACTGCTTTGATAGATACCCTTCCATGAGTACACAACAGCAGTACAGCGAATGCTGGGATAGAAATTGCACTACTACTGTTAGGCATGAGAGGGCAGGCACAGCCAGACTGGAGTAGTGCAGGAGCATATTAGAGAATAGACTTGCAGTTTGCCCTGCTTAGAAGAACCTGCTGTCCTGTCAGACTGGAGTTACAGTTTCTCCTGCTTGCAAGGGTCACATCTGTGAGAATTTGCTGCCCAGTGTGCTGTGGCCAGAGGCAGGTGTGTAAGTCAGTGAGCAGAGTTATAAGTACTCCATATGAGTTGTGCTCATTCCAGGCTAGTTTTTACCTTTTTTTTCTCCTGAAAGGATGTGACAAAAGTCTTCTCTGCACTTGGGAGGTACTCATTAGCATAGAGATAACGGGCCGGCTTTGCTTTTTTCATTAGAAATAATCTTTTGATGTCCGATATAAATGTCTCTGTAGTCAGTTTATGTCTACTTGTTCTTGATAATTGAAATATTTTGCTTCCTTAATGCTTAATTTTCTAGAAGCCAATTATATCCTCTATCATCTTTCATTTTTACTAAGATAAGGAAAGCAAATTTTTCTGATCTTCACCAAAGTAGTCCCTTCCTTCTTGTTGTTATGTTGGTAGCTCATTTCTGTGTCTGTTCCAGTTGCTTTAGTTTTTCTGTAGGTGGAAGACTGGCACTGCATGAAGTATTCCAGATGAGGTCTTGCTTTGCACCATGGTACTAATACTTTCCTTGGTGAACTAGGGATTGCATTTTTCTTTCCTGTAATAAATTGATGGATTAAAGATTCTCTCAGCATTAAATAGTTCCAAGGTCACTTTTCTCCATTCTTGCTCCCAGTAGGTAAACTCTTAACATACTGTAGTTGGTTTCCTTCTATTCTGTAAATGTATGACCTCTTTACTCTGCGCTAGTAGTTTATTATTTATTTCTTTACTCTAGCCCTGACTTTTTTTCCTTTGTGATTTTCTGTTTACTGCAGATCTGGAAGCTGAAATTGCACAAAAAGAAAGTGACTCACGTGGAGTTTAACTCTCGTTGTGAGTGGTTGTTGGCCACAGCATCTGTGGATCAGACAGTTAAAATCTGGGACCTCAGAAACATTAAAGACAAAGCAAATTTTCTTCATGTACTTCCTCATGACAAACCTGTCAATGCAGGTGAGTTCCTGAGATAAGGATTTTGTTGCATGTATGTCTGCTGAGTCTCCTATTCATTTATTTTCCTCGCTTTCTTTTTTCATCTGAGTCTGTATCCAAATTATTTTGGATTCTGTTGTGCTTTTATTTTGCAAAAGCACGAGTTGGTATTCTCATTTTGAAACAAGCTCAATACAGTCAGATGCAAATTGTTCAAGTTTCATGTAATTTTTAAATTTGAACATGGAACATTACTTAAGAGTGCTTTGATAGAAGATGGATTTAACTATAAATATGGCTAACTAAAAAAAAAATTTAATTTTTTTTACCTTCTGAGTAAATTCTTCTTAATTGCTCTTAGTGGTATTTGTGGTAGAAGCATACTTAAAAGTTTTGTTCTGTTTATGACAGGGTGCTTAGAGCGCAGTACTTCCTGACGTATTGCCTTTCAGATTTAACAGTGTCTGGTTTCATGGCGGCTGAAACAGACCTGAAGAGGGCTGCCTCAGAGGTTTCCCCCTGCCCAGCCACACGGTGCAGTCAGTTCTTGTGCTTGCTTTTTTGTTCAGAGGCTGTGTAGGCTAAGACAGTTTAGGGATTGAATCTGAGAAAAGCAGATCTGAATATATTGGGACAGTCCCTTTGATAAAAGCAGAGTATAGGAGTTAAGGCTCTGTGCCTTGTTTGTGCTTCTATCAGTTTGTATCGATCTGTGTCATGTCTCTTTTGTCATCTTCATGGCTCGTGTACTTTCCTACGCTTGTGACTTTCTATCTGAATGAACGCATTCCTTTCTTTGCAGTGTCTGTTGACATGACTCTAAAATGGGAATAGTAATTCTTCCTATGTAACCCAGTGCAGTAGGTTTCAGCTTATTGTTTGTAAGAGCTTTGGGTTTGCTTGAGACAGGTGAAGCCTTGTCCCTTGGGCCGCACGGCCACATTCATATCCTCAGTAAAAAGAGCTGATGGTTTTCCAGGGAAATATGACTTCTGTGTTTCACATCAATTACTGAATTGTGAGCTTTTGCTTATTGTCCCCCTCTCTAGCTTACTTCAGCCCGACAGATGGTGCCAAGCTGCTGAGCACGGACCAGCGCAATGAAATCAGGGTTTACTCATGTTCAGACTGGACCAGGCCACAGCATCTGATCCCACACCCACATCGACAGTTCCAGCACCTCACACCTATTAAGGCAGGTGAAGCCAGTATAGTCTGTATCGCTCCCGGTGCCAGCAGCAGGCTTTAAAACAAACGGTCTGATTTCTGGTCAGGATATAACACTGGTGGGTAGATGTTCATACTTCTACAGCTCTTGCAGAGCACTCTTCTAGGATGCTTCTGTTGCTATGGGTGGGATGCCCAGGCTGCTGCTCACACTGCTGGCTGTCTGCTGTGCATCAGCATCTCCTCTGCCCTTCTCTCTAACTCTCCATTGCTCTGTTCTGTGACTAGGCAACATGGCATCCTCGCTACGATCTCATTGTAGTGGGTCGCTATCCGGACCCGAAGTTCCCAGGGTACACAGTGAATGAGCTGCGAACTGTTGATATATTTGATGGAAACACTGGGGAGATGGTTTGTCAGCTCTACGATCCGAATGCATCTGGTATAATCTCGGTGAGTTGGGCACTGCCGCTAGTACTTCTGAGTATTGAAATGCAGCCAAGAGAGAGTTTTAGGGATTAGAACAACAGCAGTGTCCTCTTTACTTGTGACAGACTCATGCTCTCATGGGGTTATGACTGCTGGCTAAATCTGCTGACTCAAGCAGGGCTGTTCTATGGTCATCTGTGGGTTTCCTGTGATGCTCTCTAGGGAACATTCTGCTTTCCAGATTGTTGCCATTATATAAACAGTAGTGCTTTTATGCCTCTGTTATATAACCAGTGATGCTCTTACAGACGTTTTTTATTTCTATTTTCAGCTGAATAAATTTAACCCTATGGGAGACACACTGGCCTCTGGAATGGGTAAGTAAAAAGAACCTGGAACATTAAGCACTCAGAGGAGGGCAGGCTTGTTTCTCAAGGCTAAACAAATTTGCGAGTATGGGTTTCCTAAATCCCATTCACTAGTAGTCCTCTACTGTTTCCTACATCTGTAAAGGAAATCAAGATGATCTTAGCATTCTTCCACTTTGGCAGTTTGCAAAACAGCATGTTTCCGAGAGTCAGAAGCCTTCCCTGAGCCAGAAGGTGCTGCCATCTGCTGGCCGTGAAATTGTTCCAGAAAACAGGATGGGGAGAAAAAAGGCCTTTTCTGGCTAGGCTGCAGTCCTTTCCCTTTATGTGACTCATTTTCCAGGCTTCGGAGAAAAGATTACTCGTTTTCTCCTAGGCTGTATGAGGTTGTGGGAGCTGACTGTAGGTTTATGTTTTATAGTTGTGACAGATGAGACCAGGAATTACTTGATTACATTTCTTTATTAGAGCAAAATTCTGTGGGCCACCTAGAGATTGTCTGCAATACATATATTTGTATCATCTATACCTTACAAATGTCTTAGAACAGGCAGAACATTCTGAATTTCTGGCATCTAAGTAGCATGGCCCAAGGTAATATATTTGATAAAAAAATTTCTAATGCACGGTGTTTTTGTTTTTCCTCTCAGGCTTTAATATTCTAATCTGGAGCCGTGAGGAGATGGTGATGAAGAAGCAGGAACATCTTTTGAAAGCCATGACAGAGCAGGGTACTGGGAGCCGGAGTTTGTCCAGACGTGGAGGGCAGAGACAGGCAAACCCGGGACAAGCAAACTCAAAGCTAAGTTATTGTCTTGGGAAGTGGAAGAGATGAGAACAAAACCCAAAGATTCTAAATCACAGGGAAGGAAGTGAGATTCTAAATCACAGGGAAGGAAGTGAAAAGGGAAGGATCTAGATAACCTGATTTCATATTTTGATCCTTTTTTGATCATAGACAAATTCAGTGCTGCAATGAACAGTATAGGTACTGCAGGGCATTAGCCTTCTACTTTGTCCTTCCTCCCTGGATCTGATCTTGCTTCCGTGATTTTTCTTTGTTTCTCCTAGACAGTTGTCAATGGAGTTACCACTTGATTTCTGAGGCACTAGGGAAACTTCAGAGATGTTTTCAGATCCTGCTGAAGTTACTGCATCCAGCCTGCTTGTTATCGTAGCAGTGTGATAACAGGATATCATCTCCTGTAGTCTGCTGTGGAGCAGCTCACAATGAGGTCTCCAGACTGTTCTAGTCAAATTGAGCTGAGGAAACCTTTGTTAGTGAGGTTCATGTCTTGGAAAGGTAGAAAGTTTACGGGGGTGAGGTGATGGATGTTTTAGTGAGTCAAGGAAACACCAGCCTCCTGTCTGCAAGCTTCTTGCAGCATGTGCATTTGTCAAAACCTCAGACTTAGCCTGTTCTCCACCTGCAGCAATTTAACTAGATCATGAAGAACATTATGATGCCACACCTCTTTATCTTCCTTGTGGGATGCATAGGCAATATAGAGCTAAGAACCTACTGGTTCTTTAGTTTGTCTAGAACTCCAGGCATTTTTTTGCTAAGTTAGGTATTTTTTTCACCCATGCCTACACGCCTCAGAATGTTGGGTGAGTGTGTTGTAAAGCAGAAGTGAGGGCTTTCTTCCACATGCCCGTTTTCAGAGTCAAATCTCACAACTGCTATTAAACTGAAAAATTCTGCTTTTTCTAGTTTGTTTATAAAGCTGCCTGGGGGCCTTGCTCCAGAGGTTGATGGATGGGACAGGCTCTAGGCCTGCTCACATTCTCTATGTTTGCTTTATAGTTTTACAGCATTGATAAGAATAAAAGTTTTGTACTAAACTGAAATACTTCTTTGATATAGAATGGGTGCTTTGAGCATTCTGATGAACTGTTTTTTATCTGGGAGGCTAGAAAGTATTAATATTACTGGTGGAGAACTAGAACTGATTTCTGTCATAACACTGTATCCACTATGGATCCTTCCTAGTTGGATGGGCTGCATTATAAGCTGTACATATGCATGGTCGTTACCACCCAAACAACTTTTATTTCAGTTCTCACTTTGCTCTAGTAAATGAGGGATTTACTTTGAAAGAGGATATACAAAGTTCTCCTTGTTTTCCAACGGTGAAGCACACTGGGGTTAGCTGTGTGAAATCATAGAGAAGAGAAAGAATAGAGTTCAGTGTGAATTTGATTTTAATTATGAAAAGGAAATGCATTGGAACAATTACAGAAAGTCATTCACAGTCAGCATGTCATTATCATCATGGAAACCTTTCTTCTGCATGTGCAAAATTTGCTGTCTTATTTAAAAATAACAGGTCTGGTCCCTTAAATGCACTTTCTATTACCTCTTTTTCTGTGCCTGTTCTCACAGGCAGTAGCTTTTGCTTTATGACTGCCTTGCTGTGCAGCAAACCTAGATTACATCTTCAGAGGACAAAAAGGTGAGGAAGATGCTGAGAACAGCAAGCTGCTTCTGCTGATTCAGAGTTCCCATGCTGGCAGATGTCAATTATGGTATAGGGAAAAGTCCCCACGGTACTCCATAGAGGAAGAAAAGGAAATGTCTTTAGCCTAAGCACTTGCTTCTGCTGCCAAGAAGGGAAGGGAACTGCAGCAGAAAAGGAACTAAAACTGGGAAGTGAATGTGCAGCATCACCATGTGAAAAGCCTGTGCTGGTGCCTGCTTAAGTCTCTGATCTTCTGCCAGAAGCTATGAGGCAGGTGCTGAGCACTTGGCAAAAAGTTCCCCACAGCAGCTGCTGCATGCAGAGAGGCCCACAGCTTCCATCCAGCTCTCCTGGAGGAAAGGATCATGCTTCAGACAGAAAGCCAAAGCATGGCAGATGAAGGGATCCACAGTTACCTGCAAAGTCTGATCCTTAAAATTACTATTTTTTTTTTTCCTCTGGATAAGGCTGTCCAGAAGAGAAGACAGGAAACAAAACAAAACAAAAAAAACCACAGGAGCTTGCATTTATTCTAATCATGAAGCTCTTTGCTCTGCAGATCATATGTAACTTACTATGAACTGAATACCAAAAAAACTACTGCCAGATTTGCAGTCCTGTCTTGAGCCCAGGCCAGTTCTTGTCTCTTGAACTGCAATGTGAGGAGGGGAAAAACAGATTAACAACTACTTAGCAGGATCCACTTTTCACTATTTGCCATCATCTGTAGCAGCTTTCCTTGCACGACCAGCTGCTGAGTCTCTGCACGTGGTGACCTGGGCCTTCTACTCCAAGCCCAGCCTTCCCACCAGCATTAGTCCAAGGGCTTGAGAGAAAAGCACACAAAGCAGGTAGACCCTGGAAAGAGAAGCAATTCCTGACTGTCCTGGATGTGGCACCTTCTGTAGGAATAAGCACCTCTGCTACAGTCATGATGAGTGGTAATGTTTACAGTCACTGAAAGCAGGAAGATTCTTCATGAGGAGCAGCAGCTCCAACTGGCCATGGTGGGATCCCAGTTGTATGAGGACTGGGGCACCACACAGTATCGTGGCTTCTCAGAATTAAAATGTGCCACTTCCGTTAGATTAGATTAGTCCTCTCTCCAGGACATCACATTAGAAAGCATCCAAAAATCACAGTCCAGCTTCGTTCTGGGAAGCGATGGCCAAAGCAGAATACTCAGTAACTGAAGATGCCCAATCATCCTTAGGGGCAACACTGCTCCCTCCTATTGCCTGGGAAGGAGTTGAAGCAACTGTCAGGCCTGCTCTTCTCCCTCATTGGAGACATGCCGGTAGCCAGGGGGCTGAGACTGAATGCGAAAGAGTACACTCAAGAGGAGGATTATAAGGAGAAGGAGAATGGATCCACACACAGCCAGACCCACAAACAGTCCTGCAAGGGAGAAAATAAGCGGTCAGTACAATACCAAGTTTTCCCTGTCTGCCATTCTCTGGTCCCCCTTAGGCTCACCTGTGTCATGCATACTGCTTGCTACCTGACATTCTTGTTCCCAGTCCTGAGGAACAATGGGATCTGTGAGTTCCAGGAATCTTTGCAGTGGACATATTTGCTGACACCCAGGGATTGTCAGTGGGAAAGGTTCCTTTCCGCTCTCATTCCGGAAAAACATCTCCACAGAGAAATTACTGAAAACAAAACAGAAGTAGGTGTTTTCTTTTTTTTCCTCCAGCTGAAGTCATCCCTTCCCAAAAAGCTCTTAGTGTGCACACCATTTCCTTTAGTCTGGTAGTCTTTTTCTTCCTGAGAGTCTGCCACTAGAAGCAAGATTGCATCCCCCTAGCTTACTCCTAGCCTGGGTATCTAACCCTTGAGGTGAATTCACAGCAGACATCTTTACTGCAGCCCTCACCCATCATCCTCTTGGTACAGCTCAAATAAATGACATGAGGCGTATGGTGCTTGAATCTTGTTGTAGACATCTAGAGCCATCTGCAGTGCCACAAGTGTGGTGTCATGCTGAGAAAGAGGGAAAAAAACCAAATCAGTCACCCTCATGAATGTGGCAGGGCAGCTCAGACCAGTAGTGGACAGGACAGTGCTGAAGGGAAGTCCCCAGTGTAACTTCCACAGGGAAGAAGGGAAAGGAGCAGTACTGCTTGAAAAGTGATCTGTGATGGTGCCAGAGAAGGCAGGAAAGTGAAACACAGCCATATATGTCCTGCATCATTCTATTGAGAATTATTTTCTACAGGGCGCTTTGGGCGGTATGCTTGACTTTCCAGTCAGTAGGCTGCTGGAAAGTAAGAGGTATGACTCTTTAGCTACACTGCTGTTTACATCGCGTTTGAGTACCACCAACCCATCCACTAAGTAAGTGTAGCAGTATCTCCCAAAGACTGCCAGTCTCATCCACAAGTCTGAGCTAAAAGGAGCGAAGTGCAGGTTAGGAATTTTCCTCGGGGGCCCCAGAGGAATAATGCCAGCTACTGGACATCCCACCCAGCCAATGGCAAAGATACATCTCCTGCACACTGCATGGGCTGTAGAGAAGCCAGAAAGGGTTAAAACCATCAACAAGCCCCAGTCCTCTGTGAGGAGGAGTAAGTGAACCAAAGCTAGTACCCAGCCTCTGACTTACCGCTGAATAGACAAGTAGTTTCAGTTGCTGATGGGCAGAGGCATTTGCTGCTTTGGTTAGGTTTTTCCTAATGTGATCCAGCAGGACCCCTGGCAAATGCAAATGACTAGTAAGATTCAAAATCTAGTCAGAACAGCACAGAACTCCTTTCCTTGTGCACTCACCGCCTTGCAAACGAGCTTTTTCTACTCGACGATGGATCCCAAACAGAAACTCAAAACCAAAGTCTTTTAGCTGCTTCATTTGAGTCATGACATCTGGTGTCACCCATGCTGGCAAATCCATTTTGTGTGCTTGCTAGGAAGAGAAAGAGAGTACTCATCTGCAGGTAGCACAGACCACAGATTAATCAGAGAATAGGAGTCAGGGTGTCTCGAGTCCTAACCAAACTGTTGTTGTGTTCCTGCATCATTTTAAGTATGACCCTCTTCTGTTTATGCTTCTGTCCTCATTGTGAATGCTGCATACACAGAACATAGGTAGTTTGTGTCCTTTTTTAATGTTGTTTCAGAAACTAATTGTGAGAAGCATAAAGATTAGAATCTAGGAGCTACTTTTCTGTGAATGCACAACTGAAGTGTGGGCTTTTATTGTTACAGCAGCGCAATAATCTTGGGGCGTTGGCTTTATGTGTGTATGCAGATGGAACGCAGTCAGGAATAAAAAGACAAGCGAGAGAGCACAAGGACTCGAGTTTTCTGGTGTACCTGCAGCACAATTCCCCAGGAGGCTTTAAGGGCCTGTGAAAGATACTGGAGAAAGTTAACAAGCACTTTGGAACAGTACTGGGATGCACCACTAACACAGCCCAGCAATGAAACCTAGAATATGCGTAACTGGGAATCTAGAGAAGAGTTTGCTTTATAGCTCACCATTCACAAGAAATAATTAGTGATACTGGCAGACAAACAGTTGCGGTTCCCTGGCATTACTCAGATGGGGCAATTA
Organism: Odontophorus gujanensis; assembly: GCA_013399175.1. Classification (NCBI taxonomy): domain Eukaryota; kingdom Metazoa; phylum Chordata; class Aves; order Galliformes; family Odontophoridae; genus Odontophorus; species Odontophorus gujanensis. The sequence goes on from VXAB01012425.1 coordinate 125,423, forward strand.
TTTTCTATGCCACATCCCATTAAAATGCCAGAAGATGAGGCTGAATATCCTTAAGGGCTCATTCTGTCTGAGCAGTTCATAGAAATTCGCATCAGCAACATAGGTATTTAGCTAGTTTTCCATTACTTTACAGAGATAACAGCTGCAAAGTTCCGGTGTTTCTTGGACTTTTATTTTCATCCAGATGTTACAGTGAAACTCCTGGCTCAGGTGAGAAGAACTGTACTTCTCTTCAGGGCACTATGTGTAAAAGTGAGAAAAAAAAGAGGAAAAGCAAAGTGGCTAAAAAGATTAGTCAGTATGAGGGTATAGTTCTGAGAATTAAATCTCTCTTCTTTACAGTGTCCTCATTTCACTTTGGGATAGTGAGCTGTTGTCCAAGTTCTTGGGGACACAGTGGTTCAGTCTCCAAGCTCTTCAAGTCAGTCTTGAAAGTGAATATTTGAAATTCTGGATCTCTCTGACCACAGGGATTTTTGTTACAGACAGAAGTTGCTTCACTGTGATAGGAGATAAGGTTTGTGATACAAAGGGCAAATTTACATAGTGCAGAGCTGCTCTGAATTGTAATATTCTCAGCTTGCAGCAACTCAAAAGCAGATTTATCCTTTACATCCCCTAAGTACATACATAACTGCATTAATGTACCACTGCCAGCAAACTAACTAGCCTTGCATGTCCACAGTACTAGCATGGACACAGAATTAGCATCGACAGATGCTTCATTTTATGGATTCTTTCAACACTAGCTAGTTTGACACTAATGATCTCTATAACTTGCTTCTTTCCCTCTGCAGTTGTACACAAATAAATGTAAGCAATAACTGTAAGTCTCCTGCATGCATGACCTTTACTTGGGCATTAGCACAACACAGCTAAACTGATTTTTATTTTAAGCCTTCACGAAATGTGCTTTCAACAAAATACCATGACTTTTGGGCTTTGCCTCACACAGTAGAAAAGTAACATCTGTCTCTAGTCTTCGTCGTAGGATCTTATAATAGATCTAAACTGAGATGTTGGTGAACCCCACCTAACCTAGCAGTGAGAAATAAACATTAACAGAAGCACAGAATGAAGTGATTGACCCAGATTCACAGAGACAGAGGTAGAATCAGGTAATTTAAAGCCTCTAACGAAAATCATAGAGTTAATGTATTTTCAGTTTTCAGAAATCTCATTTCTGCCTTACTTAACTTAGAATCGTCTGTGGACAGCTGAAGATTTCAAACTGCAATCTGCCTTTCAAATGAGTAATTTACTGCACCTCTGGCATGGTATTTAAACTACAAAGTGAGAGGTAACAGAGCCCTGAAGACCAAATTCTCATGGCTGTAAGATGACGACAAAACTTACTTCACAGAACAGTGTGTCATACACACTCCAAACAGACTCAAGAGAGAGATTCCGGATTCCAGTCTCGTTTGCCACCATCTGCAGGAATTGCTGTAGGTATGAGCAGAGAGAGAGAGACCTTCAATTTTCTAAGTTTGTACTGCATTACTTGCACAGAATGGAGTCTTCCTACCCTTCTCTCAAGTTACGTAGAGGTAACAGTATTTTAACTAAACTCCCAAGACATTTCATGCAAACGATCACTTACCAAATTGTCTCTGGTCTTATTTATGTATTCTGCTGAGTGCCGTGTTTCATTCTGTAGCTGTTCATACCGTGGACAGGGGGTCAACGGAAACTTCAGTAGCTGGACAGAGACAAGAGCAGCTAGATCACTGACAATACCAATGTACAGGATTTATACGTACAGGATTTTCAACATACAGGACTGTATTGAAACTGACTAGTGGGATGCATCCACAAACAGCTTAAAGTGCTGCCTTCTAACATATTGCAGCTTGTGTGTGGTCTGGTGAGTGGTTGTAGCTATTACTGGCTGTACAAACACAGACCCTCAGTTTTCATCTGGTTCAGAGGACAGAAGAATCTCTGCAAGACAGGCTCCCAGGAGAAGCCCAGATTCACAGTGTGAATTGAGACTGAAGGAAAGACTTCTGGAGAAGTCAGCATAATGTGTTACTCGAGTACTCAGTACATATTCTTGGGACTAACTTACCGTTTCCCCAGACTCCGGCACTGTGTGCACAGGGATAGGCTGCCAGGAAATGTTAGGGTTGAACATCTGTTGTCTCTCTGGGGGATACAGGCCGGCCAGATTGGCCTCTGCACTCATCAACGTCCGATCATAATCCGTGCTGCGGATGAAGATCTGCCAGGATAGGGACAGTGCACTGTTAAGTGTTGCTACTGGAAGTGGTGGTGCTTAGACACAGGACAGTGTGTGCTGAGGAACATTGCCAAGTGCCCTGCAGCTGCTCACAGACTACAGGATTCAGGGAACTGAAGTAACTGAGCCTGCTGCTGTCAACCTGCATGGAATTACAAGGATGGGTATGAAAGATGATTTGTTGTGCAGTGCTAGAGCTCTCTGTACTGGGTGAGTGGGAGAGCGAGATGCACTGCGTGGAGATGACAGAAGGAAGGAGGGGAGTCTGAATATTAGAGTCAGAGAAGACAAGTGCAAGATAGAGATGCAGATAACGATGGGCACAGATAGGAAGTGCACTGTATTTACAGAGCAGGACTGGGACAAACTGCTGTATTCAGTTCTCCATTTCAGGAACAAGCTACTGCTCATTCAAAAACCTGGCTTCTCCACACCTCAGCTTTACCACCTGAAAAATGGAAACAAGAGTTCTCTGAGAAAGAGAAGAGAGGAAGCTGAGATTTTATTTGATGGTTATATACTCTTGGGATTAATAGGTCAAGACTTACCATTCCAGAGCTCAGAGAGAAATCTGAGGAGGAAAAGGTGAGCGAAAACACAAAAGAGTTCAGGAGGTCAAAATGGTAAAATCTTTGGCATTCTGATATCTATATACTGAAAATACTTCAGGTAGATTGGAGGGAAACCAGCACTAGGACAGGAGAAACGCACAAAAAAGAACACACTAAAAGACAGCATATATCAGATCAGATATATGTATCTGAAATAACAAGAACAAAAACCCAGAATAATTGAATATAAGGTCAAGATTGGGGTTTTGTTTTAAATGCTAAATGAAAAGTGAGAAATATAAGAAAAACACATATGCTCACCCTGTATAGCACCACCCACGTAAACTGTGTCTCAGAACTCAAGTCATGGCAAAAAAGTCTTGACAATTTCTACCTACATTTACCTTCTAACTGTGGCATGAAAACAACTGATCCTGTACTTGTCAGACAGGATTGCCTTTGTCCTAGATAAGATCTGAAGAAACAGAAATATTTTAAAGTATAAGGATCTATTTCTGTAAGTGTCATAAAAAAACAATTAAGCCCTGAGCATATTTGCTTTCTTCAGCACCTTTTGCCAGGGCTCCAGCCTGTCGCTGAGTCAGGTGACAGATGGTCATAGGGTATCATTCACAGGCAACACTTCTTATAAGAGAGCTTGCTCAGCTCAAGCCTGCTCAATTCAGGTTTGGTTAGCAGAACAGCTTTTGTTTGCATGTGCTTTGGTTTGTTTTTCTTTCTCAAGCAAGAGAAGAGAAGAATCTTCTGCCAGTTTCAGCTGGCAGAAGATTTATAAGAACGAAGTATGTTTGTAGAGGAACTACTGAGGAAGGTTAAAGGACCTTTGTTTGAATTGAGACTGGAAGTTTTGTTGATAAATGTCAAAGAAGGGATGTCTGAACCATGTCAAGCTGCATACTTACTGGGGAGTCTGAAATCGGGGGGGAATAAAACAACTGATGTGATGCAAGGCCAGCAGGGGGACAGGCTTTCCTTTCCAACCACATGACAGCGTGCCTTTCAGCATGACACTCGTTCCCACTGACTCACACCCCTTTGGTCTGCCACGACGGACATTTGTGGGGAATTTCAGATTTCCCTCTGCGCACAGACTCAGAATTTGTTTTACAGCAATCTACCGGTCACCGTCAGTTTCTCAGGAACTAGAATGAAGCAGGGTGATGCCACAGAGGAAGAGAGGAAAGTTAGCAGACTGGGAGAACAAAAGCTTTACAGCTAGAAGGGAACAGAGGATGGCTTTTGGTAGGGGACAGCTGTTTGTATGGTCTGGGAGACAGTGCCGGCAGCGTAGCGGAGAGGGCACGGCAAACACAGGCGGCATTCTTCGTTTTGACCAGGATCTGCTGTTGTGACAGAACACTCTCGAGTAAGAAACACCAGAGGTCACGCAGCGTTTGCTCAGCACGCCGCTCCCCGGGCCCGCAGGTGCCGCCGCGCTGCGCTCCGTGGCGGAAGCGCAGAAGGAAGCGGCTCCGCGTGCCGCTCCCACGGCCGCCGCACGGCGCGGGAACGGGGCGAAGATCGAGGAGCTTTTCCTCCATCTCGTTGCCGTTTTCCTTGTTTTTTTTGTTTTCTGTTTTCCTTTTTTCCCGCCGAACCCGCCCCCTCGGGCCGCGGGGCACTCACCTCCTGCCGCCGGTACGAGGCGCTGAGGAAGCCGCGGTACCGCCGCCGCAAGGCCTGGCCCAGCTCCCACTGCTGCCGCATCCCCGCCTGCAACGGCACCCACCGTCAGCACCGGCGCCGCCGCTCCCGGCCCGCGCCCCCGGCCGGCGCCCCGCACGCACCTGCGTGAGCTGCCCGAAGCCCTGCGGCCAGGCGCCCTCCTGGAAAGGGTCCCGCGGGTAGGCCTTGATGGGCGAGCGGTCTCCGTGCCGGTACACCTGCGGGCGGCACCGCGTCACCTCGGCCCGGCGGGCACCGGCCCGGCCCGGCCCGCTCCCGCCGCCCCCCGTCCCTCCCTCACCATCGTCACGAAGCGGAGGCTGCGGGGCCGGACGGGCGGCGGCCGCAGCCACACCGCCAGGAGGAGCAGCACGGCTCCCGCCCGCCGCCCCGCCGCCATCGCCGCTCCCCGCGGAACCCGACCGCCGGCTCCGCGCGCCGCACGGACGCAGTTCTCCGCGCGCGCGCG
>VXAB01012425.1:130785-144464 GCA_013399175.1 Odontophorus gujanensis
CCTGCTGCTGATGCTGACGCTGTGCCATAGGGGGCGTGGGGAGAAAAAGTGTTTGCGGGCCAGGACTGCGTGCACTTAACTGGAGGTACAAGTTTTGTTGTGTTGCTCTTTATCGGGTTTGGTTCTTTGCTGATTCGACAGAACTGACACAGAAAGGCGATGCAGGGCGGCCCTCAGCACCGCTGGGCACGGGCAGCAACCAGGCAGGAGCGTGAGCTGCAACCGGTGCCGTTGTTGCCCCATGGTACAGCGGCACTTCTGTTTGTTTGCTTCGACTTCGCTGACTTTGGCGTCGGTACCAAGCTGAGAACGATGCGTAAGGACCGGGACAGCAGGGCACCCCGCTTTGCTTTCGTTCTCCCGGGGGCGGTCGCCGCCGGAACGGGGCGGGCCGGGCCGGGCCGGAGTACGGTGGGCGGCGGGGCCGCGCGTTACATCACCGTAGCTCCGCAGCGCGCAGCCGAGCCGGGCCGGGCCGCGCCGCCGCCGGCCGCTCGGGCACCTGCTGGGGTCGGTGGCCGCCGGGGAGCCGCGCCGCCTGGTAACTGTCCTCTGGAGCGGGCCGACTGGGGGGAATGGGGAGCTGCTGTGTTCCGCCGAGGCCTGCGCCGCGCTCCTGCTGCTCGGCCGCGAGCGGCGCTGGAAGGTGCTGGAACGGAGCGGGGCGACCCCGGCCCCGTCCCGCCGAGCCGGGCCCCGAGGGGGCGGTCACGACTGCGCCGTTCCGCGCTCGGGCTCAAGCCGGAGCGGGCGGCTCGGGGCGCTGCCCTGGGGACGGCGGCGCTCGGGGCTCGCGGCTGTGGAAGGGGCTCTCTGGGAGCAGAGAGTGGGCGGGTGGAGGAGCTAAAGCGGGGTCGAGGTTGAGGACATCGCAGATGTCCTACGTCCAGAGTGCCCGGATCTCTGCTGGAGAGGCTGTCAGGTGCAGAGTGATGTTTACTCAGTTACTGGTAACTTTGTCACGTTTCCCTGTCCGTGTGGCTCAGCTCTGTATTTCTGTCGGTCCACCTGTTAGGTACCGTCACCACCCACCACCAGCATTCTAGGACACCGACCCGTTGCATGCATTCCTGGGGCTGTAAGAGGGAAACTGCAAACATCGACTTCTCATTGTGCCATTTAATTGTGTGTTGTGTTAAGGTCCACAGGACCTTAAAAACGGGTGTTCCATTGCAGAATAGCAGCATGGCTTGGATCACTGCTTGAAGAGGAATGCTTTCTCTTGTGGATCCCCCCCTTTCTTCCCCCTAAAGGCACAGCTGGGCCCTTCACTGTAAGGCTTTTCTAAGGGAGTCTCCGCCACTGACTCACATGCCTGACTAACGCTTTGGATTGCTGCGGCAGCCAGCTCCTGGCTGTGGCTGCAGGTCATGTTTGCAGGGAGGGCAGATGTGAGCTCTGCCACTCATCCCAGGGTGCATGGAGTGTGCTGCTCCCTGGATACCAGGGAGAAGGCTCCACTGGGGACAGACAGAAAAAGGAAAATCTGCTTGCTACTTCCTTCAGTGAGTAGTGGTCTTCCCTTCCAGTTAAGGGAGCAAATCTGGTGTGAAAATTGCAGCCGAATGTTACTAAGCTCAGCCTTGCTTTCTTTTGGGTTGTGGAGAAACGGCATTGGACGTAGTACAGGTTGTACCAGGACCAGATGGAGTTTGGCCTTGCTGCATTTCTCCACAGCCACACCTGTGACGCATTCACCAAAGGGTTCTCACTGCTGTAAGGCCTGCGATGCAGGCTGGATGTTGCCTGCTGTAGTCCCTCATTGGAATCTAGTGCTTGAGTTCACTAGGATTTCTTTCTTCTGTGTGCTTACAGAGGTGCATCTTTCACAGAGGACAGCCAGCTTTTGGAAGAGAAAAATAGGGGCTAAAATAATTAGCTCCTCTCCTGTCTCCGCCATTCTGTAGCTGTCCACAGAATCCTGCAGCTGTTTGTACTGTAACAGGGTGTGAGGAGAAGCACTGTAGCGGGGGCTGTGTGTATGAATCACCTAACCAAAAAAACATCAAACAACAGGAAACTTTATCACTGACTTGCTGTGTTCTGGCAGCGTGCCTTGGGTTACCACTGCTGGCAGTTAGCAGCTGCTGCAGCTGCAGCTCTGTGCCTTGTCACAGCGTTCCCTTTGTGGGCCACGGTGCAGCGAGGAGGTGGTGGTGTGCAGGACAACAGGTGTGTGCTGCAGAGGTATGGGCAGGAGCTTGCTGCCTTATGCTAAGCTCAGACCTGTAGGAAGAGCTGTGTTTCCAGCATGTTAAAGCGCGTTAGATTGCTGTTATCTCTGCTGAGATAAATTTTTTTAGTCAAGGTGCTTTCTCCAGGAATTGATGTTACAACTCCGGGAGCGCTTGTTGTTTGGTAAAGGGAAGGATTCATTTTGCTGTTGTTTGTTTGATGAAATCTTTAGAAACTGTGATGGGCTCAGACTACTCACATTACATCTTTTGTAACTGGTTCTGCTCTGTGACTGTATAGCTATCAAGATGGGCTTTCTCTTTTCAAAATTTAAAGTGTTTAACTGTTTCTGCTTCTCGGAAGTCTTGTTCCCATCTGCCCAGGGAAGATTATAGAATATAATGTGCTTTGTCTTTGAATGCACTGAAGGATGATCCTCTGTTCTGCTCTGAAAGCAGCTGCTGTGAAAGTCTCATTGTCACCAGTCTGTGCGATTTTGCAAGTTGAATAGGAAAACTTATCAGATTTTGTCATTTTCCTCCCTCCTTCCCCACCAAACAGTAAGATCTGACAGTCTTGGAGAAAAATAACAATTTCAGCTTTGAGGTGAAACCTTATAAAAATAGCTGTTTTGTTTGGCTGGGGGAAATTGTTCTGCTGCTCTGCTGTGCAACGCGTTGCCTTGTTTTCCTCGCAGCATAATAATTTAGGAGGGCAGGATCACATTCTCTGCTGTGGAAACTGCGTGGGAAGGAACCTCATCTTAGGAGAGAGTTTGGGGGAGTGCTTTCTGCACGGGTACAGTTCTGCGTCCAGTCTGCAAACAGGTTGAACATGGTCTTTAGATCATAGTTCTGCTCATACGTAAGTGCAGTGTTTGACCTTGCATTTTCATTGTGGTTACTGCAGCTAGAAGCTGCGTTTTAATAAGCCTTGGTATGATAGATGCATATTGTTAAATTAGATGAGGCTTTCTATGTTCTGGAAGATCTCTGTTGAAGATGGTATGATAGGTTACTTTAGCACCCTGTGTTGCTTTGTTCTGTGACTTCCTGCTTAGGACAAAATACTTTTTTTTCCACTTCTGGAGCATGGACAAAGTCATTTCTTGTGTCCTTAATAACAAGGAGATATCCCTGGAGCCTGTGTGACTTGCTAGTTTAGATCTGGAGATCTCAAAAGCAGATTTCCTGTAAGGCAAAATTGCTTGGTTGAGAATCCAAAAGAAAATGTTAAGGAGATATAATTATCACTTTGTAAAGCGAGTTGGAATATGCACCGTCATGAAGGGAAGAGCAAAATCCTGCTTTTGTCTGTAAGGGAGGGGGAAAATGCATGTTCCTTTAGTGGACGGGGAAATGAAGAGAACTATGTTAGAAAATTAGAGATGTAACTGTCTGAACTTGGAAACTACCAAAATTGTTGTCTCTAGGGTTAAGTAGGAGAACTCCCATGGGGCGGGAGGACTGAAAGGCTGTCAAAGCTGTGCTGCAGAGCCACGTTGCATTATTTACATGTAGAAACATCTCTGGGATGTAAATGAACAGTATTAGGTGGGTATCACACTGGTTGCTGCAACAAGTGACTGACAAGGCAGTAGGTGTTCCCTGACGTATTCGGTTTTCTAGTTGATTTTCAGGTTTTTTAAAAAGTACTGGTAAATACACTTGTAAAATTTCCTGTAACAAGCTGGACACAGAACTTAAAGCCCCTACCCCTCTTGGGAAAAGGGAATCTTGGTACTGACTGTGGTCCAACTATGAAATAAACACAGCTGTGTGGCTCAAAGAAGGCTTCCACTTGGTGATTTGAGGCCATGATTAAAGTTGGTGATCCAAGCAATTCACATAAACCTTGTTCTGCATTTGGTGTTTTCCTCAAAGCCAGGTTTGTTCAAATCACCTAGGCTAATTTATTTCTTGCTAAGCAGGATGATGCAGTGTGTCTGCATACATCAGTTTATGCTGTTGTATCACGGCAAATGTTTATGTTGGAAAATGGTTATTTGAATTTATGAGATAAGTAACTCCTTTCCTAATGACTTCTGCAAAACTCTTTGCATTAGAAGGTCAAATTAAAAGCGTGCTAAACTAAATTCTTACAATTAGATTATAACCAAGTACTGGAAGCATAAGAAAAAAATAAGCTTGCTGGCGTGTGCGATGTTAAAACAGTTTTGCTTTAATGAGATGGTGTTATCTGTACTTACCAAAATGAACTGCATGTTTTTGGTCATTGTGTCCTTCCAGATCTTAGAATGTGCATAACTTATCCTCTCTTGTGTTGATTTTCTTCATAGATTGGAAGAGAAACACACCTCCTCCCCATGTGTGCTTCCCTTCCCCAGCTTTCAGTCAGTGATCACACTGATGAAACAGTGGATTGGTCCTTCAATGGATTCTGGCTTCAGGGACATAAGAACTTTCTCAAATTTAGGAATTGTGTTCTTTAAACATTCCACAGTGACTGTGGGCTGCTTGGAGAGGGCTTGTTTAAGTGTTTGTATTAGGCTTTATCGTAAGTTGTCATTGTTGTAAAAAATTTAGTGGATGTAATCTTGGAAAAATGTGTGTAAAGTCCTCTATAAATAGAAACATTTGGAATTTAAGTGGTATGTTAGGGCCTTTATGAAAGGAGGGCAAAGAGGTGTAGGCTTCTGTAACAGTTCTGTAGTGTATCTTGGAGGCCAGGGTGATACATGCAGAAGTGTGCTAGTCCCCAAAGGACAGTGGCTTTTCCTGGAAGTTTTTACATGGTCAGACTCTCAGGTGTGCACAGTGGCTTCTTGAGTGAGCACCTCCCAGGAGGAGCCCATGCATGGATGTTTATGGGTGCATGAAGCAGCACTGGGGCAGCCTTTGGGACCGGCTCGGATGGCACTTGCCTGGACTTGCAGGTGGGTGCGGGCCCTCAGCAGTGCACTGCAGCTCACACGGGCACTGCCACCGAGGCAGCTCAGCAGCTGTGCACTCCAAACACTGGAGAGGAAGCTGACATCTGGCCTTCAGGTACCGACTTGGGGAGTGTTTTGAAATATAGAATATGGATGAGCTCAGACCTTGCCATGAGGCTGCTGTTATCCAGGTACATCTGAGAGAAAGGGAGTTAACTTCCAGGCTGTTGTGGAACTAAAGAAAACATTTTCCTTGCTCTCCAGAAGCTGCCAAGTTACTCTTTGTTTTCCTAGAAATAGAATGGGAGTGGAGAAAGTGGAAAGCTTTTCCTGGAGAAAACGTGGTGTTTTTTTTTCTCTCTATTACCTGCACTTTGAAGATGTTTTCCTATCGTGCTTTTAGCAGCAGATTGGGGTTGAAGTGGAAGTTAAAACAAGGAGAGACTGGAGATTTTGTCCTGCCCTGCCCCATTCCAGCCTTGTCTCCCAGTGATACTCCCCAGATACTCGCTCTGGGTGGTGCCTTCTGCAGTGTCCCAGAAGCAGCGGCCATCCCCACACTTAGCCTTGGTGCAGGGATCAGGATGAGAAGCCCAGCTGCCTGCTGGCAGTCCCATTACCTGCTCCCACTTGCTCACGTTCACATTGCTGGGTCTGCAGCTGTTTATGAGAAATTGGCTGACAGGAGCTCTCTGACTGGAATAGTGTTTGCTCGCTTGCTTCATATGGCCCCTGCCCGAGCTTTCATCTGTGCAGAGCTGCTGGCTTGTGGTTCTTTGGTTGGTGGCCTGTGGGTTCTGCCACTGGCTTCTTCCTCCTCCTCCTGGCAGGATTGCACAGGAGCCGGGAATGGGGTGGGCTCCTTGTGGTATGTTGCTTAGATGAAACCTGACAGTCTCGTTGTTAGGTTCCTTTGTTTTTCTCTATTACAGCTTTTGTGCAGACTTCCAATCAGTTCCGTGCTGTAGGAGTTTGAGCCATAGAAAAGCATCAATGTGCTGGCACCTCAGGCCTCCTTGCCCTATGTTAGGGCTCTGTTTGGATGAACCAGGATGAAGCTCTGGGTGCCTGGAGATTACCTGCAGGGACAGAGGCTCCGCTCAGCTGGCTGGAGGGTGTGCCGCTCCGCAACCATCCCACTGGCTGGTGCTGCCACAGTGGACTCTGCCCTGCTCCGGACTGTTTTCCAGCTGAGTGTTTGTGGTGATGTCAGGCGGTGTGAGAAGGGAACATGACTTGGCAGGACAAAGTCTGCAGAAAGTTCAGCTCTGCATTTGGCCAGGAACCTCAGAGGGAATGGGATCGACACACACATTCTGCTACGCAGACTGTCACACGCCCTCTCACACACTCCCTTCCTGTCACACGGATCCTCTTTCTCTCATTTTCAGACCTTTAACCCTTCCCTGCAAGCTTTCATTTGTGGGTTTATTTAAAAAAGAAAAATAATTCCTTCTTTTATCTTGCTGTTATTATACCTTCTAAGTGTTCAGCTAAAATGACCCCAAAGCAGAAATGGTCCATGAGGGCCAGGATCTAGGAGAGTAAAGTCAAAAGCAGGGCAAGTTTGCCTTTCAGCAGAACTCCAACAGTTTCTGGTCCAAACCCCTGAATGCCCATTCCTACTGTGCTTCTTGACAATCTCTTCTTTGGATGCATAATTCAACTGTAGGGTGGGAAGCTCTGCCTCTCTTCTGCCTTTCTTCTAAGAGCCACATTAGCAAAATCTGCCCGAATGTATCCTAGGTAATGGATGATTGCTCAGTAGGCCAAGATGTGGAACAGTCCAGCTCACTTTGAAGCAATTTAGACTCAGTTCCAGTATTCATCTGATATGTTCTTTACATGAGTGTTTCAGTAGTATTGTCATTTCTTCCTGACCTCTGTGCTACATCTAGGGATAATATTTCTATGAATGGGAATGGGTACTTTCCCCTGCTGCCCTGAAGGGAATCTTAATGAGTTTCCTGCCTGCTTTGTGGTCCAGTACTGTATTTCTGTTTTGCCTGTGATGAGCAGTAGTATTTGTTTTGATAGATGCTTTTAGGTGGGATAGTGCTTGGATACTAAGTGCTATATGGATGCACTATAAAAAGCTGTTTCCAAGAAACAGTCCTGCGTTAGTTATGGCGTTATGCAGCATGCTGATGAAAGGAAGTGGGTGGAAAGAAGGAAATAGAAAAATGAACAAACAACTGTACCACTAACAGCACTCTGCAAAGTTTTTCTTCTTTTGCCTTGTGTTCTCTTGCAGAGGTGCTGCAGATAGAGGCCAGTTTGAGAGAGGGTGATCTGGACTAGCTGAGTGCTGTAAAGTTCTCTTTCAGGCTTTGCTGTGATTCACCATACAACTTGAGGAGCTTGACTTGGCCTTTGTCATCTGGTCTTTCTGGCAAAATGTTGCTGCTGTTTCTTATTGCTGTCACCTGTTTCAGCTCAGTGCTGTCAGTGAATCAGTCTGTGTTCTTCCTGAGAGGAGCAAGCAGCACTTTTGGGTGCTGATACTGAAGGGATGGGCTAAGACCACCTGCAGGCTGCGTGCATCTCCCTGTGATGATGCTAGCTGCTGGAAATGCTTGGTTAGAATAGTCATGGGATGTTATTCCCTGAGAGTTTAGTGGAGATTATTTTATCTTTAAGGAAACAATCAAGTAAAGCAGTATGTGATCATCGTTATTTTCTACAGGCCAGAAGTGCTGTTTCTCTGGTTGTAATTTATTTGATTCTCTAGTTGGCTGTGGGCTGGGTTTAGTCCTCTTCTCTGATCTCACCATCAGGATGTTACTTTGGGTAGTCAACATTATTTCTTTGGTTTTTGCTCGTTCTTTTTTCCCTTCAGTTTGGAGATGACATCTCACACCCCTCGTGAGTCAGGCCTGTGTTCTCTGAAGCAGGGATTTCATATCTGTGGGACTCTAGTTTAGAAAGGAGAACGTAGGCTGCCAGGTAGGGTTCTCTTTTTCTCTCTGTCATATGGTGCCAAGGTAGTACACAGTGGTTGGAGAGTGAGGTTTCTTTGACTCTTGTTTTTTCCTACTAATGCACAGACCCCATCTGAAAAACAAAACTGTTAAACAAGGTTGCTTAAACATAGCTAGGAACTGCCATTACCCTCTGATTCAGGTGTCACTGGGTTTTTCCCATCTTTTTTGAAGCATGTTCTCAACAAGTCTGAGGATAACTTTAATTCCTGCTGGTTAGCAGATAACTTCACAGGTTGCTTGAATACTTTTCACATTTAATTTTACTTGTATTGTTATCTCTGGCAGTGTGGTCAGAAGTACAAGAGTATTACACCAATAGCCAATATACGTGCATTAAGAAGAAAATGAAACACAAAGCAAAACCACCTTCTTACAGATTTATTTAAACATGCAAGGGAAAAAAGACTTAATGACTGAATAGCTTAATTTGCATGGAGAAATGGTGAGTGGCACTGGCAAAAGAATGCTGTTGCTGCTACAAGGTGAATTTCCATAGGGAGCGCTCTTACAGCTGATGCTGACAAACACTCTGCAGAGCACGCTGCTGGCTGGATCCCCTCCCTTCCCTGTCTTCCAAGGAACAGCACAGCTCTGCCCTTTGCTCCTCTGATAGAGGAGGGGGCAGCTGTTCTGCTTTGTATGCTTCATCCTCCTGGGAGGAGCACAGATGGGATTTTTCCTGTTGGAAGCTTCTGTCAGAGCCTCGGTGGTACTTCCTACCATCTGAAGGTCAGTGCTGATAGCAGCGTCAAACTGCCATTTGACAGTTGGAGCTGGATTTGCAGCCAGGAGCTGGGGATTACTGCAGTTCAGCTGCAATCGGCAAGTTCTGCTCACATTCTCCCCTGTGGTTCATGTGGAAGCCGGCGTCACTCTGAGCAGTCGTGCTCCCTTTGCTCCCCATGCTGGGACGTGGGGCTGTGTCTTAGCTGGCCAGGCTTGGCTGGGAGTTGATGGCTTGTCTTTTGGTAGGGTGGTTGGGGGTGCTGTTACTGTAGTATCTTCCTTGCTGGAAGCCAGTGCACGTTCTTGTTTTGGCAGTTCTGAGGATGACAGTATTCTAGATTAGCCAGAAGCTTGAAAGCTGAAGGGAAAGAGATAGTAGAAAGCCTGGGAGGGATAAAAGGGACTGGAGCTTTGCTACCTCAACCTGACGTGCTGTTTTGTAGACTTCAGGAGAGCCTGGGTCACTGGCCTTTGGAGGAATTTCTTGTCAGTAAGGTACCACATCAGCCCTGATGGACTTACACATTTTCAGTTTATTAACCAGGGATTAGTCTATCCTTTCTTACCATTATCTGTTCCCTTGCTCCCTTTCTGCCTCTTTCTGTATTCCTTTGTCAGAGGGACTGATGCTTCCATGCGAACAGGAAAAGAGACGAGAGAGCGCCCTGTGTGCAGAGCAAGTGAACGGCAGTAACCCCATCTCCTTTCTCCTCCTCTCTGCGGGATCAAGGGCAGCTGAGAGGGAGGAGGGGAGGGAGGGAGAAAACAGCAAGGCTCAACCCACTTCAGGATCTCACCCATCCTGAGATCAGTCTCTGTATCACTCTTTTCCCCTTGCTTCTTGTTTTGACACGGTGTCCTTTGATCAGGCTGAAACCAAGAGGTGAAGGCAAGGGCAAACTCAAAACCTCAGTCTTTGGATATAAGGTGTAATGAGAGAGAGAGAGGCAAAAGGAGAGAGAGCATCTCCTGCTGGATGAGATATGTATGGGAGAGCTGACTTGAAGAATAATTGCTGTTGGGATGAGGAGCTCCTCTTCAAAGTTTTTAAGTTCCTGGGTATGATTGGAGCCGGCATGCTCTGTTCGTCTCAGGGATAGTTTGGAAAACCCTGTTCCCAGAGTGCCCTGTGTAGGAAAGAAGCTAGTCGTGTGCTGTGGAGACACAGCCTAGGAGTGAGTTTGGATTTTGGTATAGAGCAAGTAGAAGTGCTTTGGGCTGATTCTGCCCTGCATTACGGTGTTCTGTTTGGTAGTACCATTGTATCATATGACTCTGATTCACTTTGCTAATGTATTTGCGAATGTTCAGTGGAGAGAAATTTCTTTTTGGCTTCAATCCTGTTTTTAGTCCCTTTTCCCTGGGGTTGGGCAAAAACAGTACGAATTTTCTGTTGCTGCTTCTGCTTGTTGATAATGGCATATTGTGTGTGTCCAGACTGACAAATGTGTGCAGAAATATTTGCATTGTTGAAATAAAAGGTCTAAAAATTACAAAGACTCCCCTCCAGCCTCTCAAAGCTGAAAACTCTTTTAGGTTTTTTTTTCCTTCTGTAATAGCCTGATTTTCCCTTCCTTGGCAAGCCTACGAGGAATAGGCAGAAACCGTCTTACAAAATGCCACCTTCTGTCCTGGTGCACTCCGTCCTTATGCCTTCCTTTTCTCTTCCCTGCACTCTTTCAGCCAAGTGACACACACTGGTTTATTTTAATCTGTCTGGTAGTTAGTCACTTCTGGAGCTGTTCTCTGGGAGCTGCCACAGCACCTGTACAGGTAGGAGACATCGTACTGTGTGCTGAGAATACACTGAAGCCGAGGGTGGAGAGCCAGCTCAAAGAAGGGCTTCACCATGGGGGCTGGGTGCCATGGTGAGAACCACGCGAGATTAGGGATACACCAGTTCAAAGGAAGAGACACGCAGTTAAGCAAAGGTCATTCCAGAAGTCAGCAAAGTGATGGGTAATAAGGAAGTTGGTCAAAACAGGAGGAAGAGCCAAAGTAAGAGGACATGGGCTCTAAGACTCAGAACTAGAGGCAGAGGTGGGAAAAAGACTCTTAACGTGGGGACAGGAGACCTGAGTGCTGCCCACCGTGGGCAGCTGGCTTCAGCCAGGAGTAACTGCTTTGCATAGTTGTCAGAGGTGGCAGCAGCTTGCAGTGCTTGTGCACAAGTGCCACGCTTTTAGGGAACTGGTAGTGGTCTGCTGAAGCTCAGCTTGGTAGTGAATGAAAGCACTTACTAGGATGTAGCTTTTCTACTGTTGTTGAGACAGGCGAGCTAATTCTGTTTTGTAGCTGTCTTTATGCTTGAGACGTCCAAGCGGCTAATACAGTTTCAATCAGGGTCAGTGCAGTTCTCTGTAGAAAGGAATCTGCAGCTAGGAATCTGCTGTCCTTCCCTTTGGCAGTCTGAAGTTGATGCTTTCTCTTTTTGAATTTTTTGGTTTTCATTTTATTTTGAACATGACAGTTTTAAATAGGATTCTTTTTCTACAATGAAAGGTGGAAGTGACTCTTACCACTTTTTCCAAAGTGAAACCTGTTAGCTGCTTACTTCTGATGCTCTTACAGACCTCTTAGTTGCTCCAGCATTTCTTGAGAAGTACGAGGCTGCAGAGGGCAAAGCAGAGGAATGAGCTGGGAATAACCTTTTATTTCTCTGAGGCAAATAAGGGTACTGTCACCTTTTTGGATGCATTTTTGCACGTACTCTGACTGCCATGCCATCGAAGGTATAGGAAGAGCATTAGGTTGCAAAGTTATGAAGAAACTGAAACAGCAATGTCTCCTCAGGGGCTTTGTTCTATACCAGTGCTGTAGGGTCTGTGATGTGGCAGTCCAGCAGTGTTCTGTTTTTTTTTTAACTCAACCATTTGGATCGGCAGCCAGCTTTTGGTACCCAAGTTACCATCACTAATGTGCACAGTGAGAATTGAGCTTTCCGCAGAGGTCCTTAAGACCCTATTTTGACTCAGTTTTACCAGCAGTAGGTTGAGACTGGGGATTGTACTTTTGTGTCAGATTGCATCTAGAAGCCCAAAGGCTAAATTATATTCCTGCTCTAAGTTTCTCTGTGAGTCTTTCTCTTCAGACACTTTGGTTCTCCAGCAGTCTCTTTGTTAGGTCCATCCGCACAGTTGCAGTCCTGTTGACACAGAGGTATGTGACACATGGGCACAGTCATAGTACTACATGTATGCATCTACAAGGTCTCTTCTGTTGCTGCTGACGTGCTGCAGTGCACACTTGTGATTCATTACAGAACTAAAACATAACCTCTTAATTTCTCGTGTTTGAAGGCTGTAGGATTTTGTAACTTACCATGACTGACCAGCCTACATTTCCTCAGAGCATCCAGTGCTTGGAGGTGAAAGGCCCATTGTGCTCTTCCTGTCCTTATCCCTACACTCCACAGCACAGTTTCTCCAGACATGCACTTGCATCTGGTTTGGTTCCTGGTCTGTGAAGTTCTCCCGGAAAGCACCAGATGAAGAATGCTGTGGAGAGGTCAGACATTTTTATCAGAAGTGTAACCACAGTAACTACATCTGGTGCCTTTGGCTTCTTAATCTGTATGCTGTGCTGCCCAAAGCTATATCCTTTACTTGTCTTCTGAGAGTATGGGACAGAAAATAGCCATGTTCTGTAACTTTGTGGCCCTTCAGGACAGGTCTGGTCAAAGGTTTCCAGACAAGTGCATAAATGCTTCAGCTGGGCTCCAAAGAGGTCTTCTAGCTGAGGGTATGGGTTCAGACAAGGATGCTGGAGAGAGTAATGAAGGTTTCTGGCAGTAAGCACAAGATGCAAGAGCCCTACCTCTCTAGTCCCTACTCTGGTATTTTGTTTGAGGAGTGCTTAGCTGGAGACCATCAGAGAGGGAAGAAAAGATGTAAAGAGTAGCACATTAAAGAAATGTTTAATGTCTCATCTGAGACATGAGTGACAAGGGGCTGGTGGGGCATTGTTTCTATCAGCCTTTCATCTACATGTGCTTCCTCACTGGAGTGTATGCTCATCGGGTTCCTCTGTTGTAGATGCTGTGTTGGAGAAATGATTGCCCCATTTCTTGTCACATGGCCAGTGCTGGTTTCTAAAACTGGCAGAGTTGAGACAGACAGTGAGAGACAGCGCAGGGAATGGTGTCAAGAGGACCGTGTTCCCTTTTGTAGTTTGGACTTGCATCACCCTTCTTTATCTCAAGTTGAAGTGGTGGTACAAATCAGGAGATACGAACCTCTGATAACGTGAATATTAGTACAGAACTCAGGAACACTTGGAGTCATGTGAAAACAACCCTCATATATTTCTGTGAAACTTAACTCCCTGCCTAATCATGCAGCCTCTTGTATCTGCCTGTGGGGGAAAGACCAGTTTAGCTTGCATTACCTACCTCCACCAGAGTGTTGCTGTTGTAGTGAGGTCTACTTTCCACAGCCTGAAACTGTTACTGCATCTACAAAACTAAAAATACAGTGTCTTAGTAGCAGCCTTGCGCTCTTATCTTCCCTGCTCCTGTCTGGCCTATTGTATTGGGGCAGTGCCAGAGGCTGGTGGGTGAGGTGGGAATGCTTGGACTGGTTTCACAGCATGAACGTAGTGGCCATGCCCCTGCCGTGTGCTGGGTGTCTGCAGGCTAGTCAGACATTGCCAGGAAGTCAGCAGTCTCTTTTTTAAGAAAAAAAAAAACCCAACACCTCCCTTTTGTGCTCCAGATGTTCTGCTCACAACAAGTTTCTCTCTTGCAATGTCAGTCGTGATTATGTGGATGACATGATTTTGTAATCCCATCAGGAGGAGCTCTCCTCCTCCCTTCCCGGAATACATTGCAGCTTGTGGTTGGGATGCAGCAGGGCCTGAGCACTGTCACTCCATCCATCAGCTGCAGGATCAGACCTCTTCTT